>PVHY01023824.1:0-20418 GCA_004024945.1 Uropsilus gracilis
TTTGGCTTCAGTTCCTAACTGCATCCTTCACCATAATTAGTCCAGGATTCTTTGCTTTGGAAAATGAAACTGACCCTTTGAATCTAATTTAGCTGGGATCTCTGTGATGACATTCTATCAGCAGACCTTGGGATGGCAGACTGTCCTCTCTACACCTGGCCTCCCACAGTGGGAGCAGGTGAGGGAGGGGAAAGGCACAAGTACTGAATCAAGGGAAGGTATTTTGAGCATAAAGGAAAACCCCCACGCCAGAGGAACAGATACATTAAACCTTTGAAAAAGTGGGACTACAAGTCAGAGCAGGTCCCTAAGAGGGCAGAATAAGGACCAAAAGACACAGTAGAAAGGCTGATGTCAGAAAGAGAAAGCACTTACTGATCTGTCACTTGGGGGGGGGGGGATGGAAATGAATGAAAGAAGTTGTGGAGGTTGCTTGACTTTTCTCCAGGGGATGAAGTCTCTGAAGGAAGCAGAAACAGGACTTGGGAGACAGGAGGAGCTAGGACAACAGCACAGAGGCTAGACGCAAATCTGGCCACACTGGTGATGGCACAGGAACTGGGCTGAGCAGTTGGGAGTGGGGAGAGGTCTGCCAGTACCCATGCACTTCTGGGTGCCTCTTGTTGCTATGCAACAGCATTGGTGGGTATATGGGGCTAAGGACTGAACTGGCTCATCTGATATTCTATAGAAAGGGCCAGAGAAGATGGCTCAAAAGGTGGTGGATGGAGAGAACCATACTCAGGAGAGACCAGACACCCACTGCTTCTCCTGGCATGCCTGGGTGACTCCCAAGGAATCTCCTCTCTTAGATCTCAGTGAGTGTCCCTTCCTAGACGGACCTGGAAGCCACAGATTCCTCACAGAGCCCTTTCTTCTACTTAAAGCATTAATTCCATTCTTGGACTAGAATTTATTTTTACATTATCTTTGTTCTCTGCACACGGGCACTTGTAAGCATCCTGTAAGTATATAATGGTGATTAAGATGCACTTACATAGAAAAATGTTACCATTCTGGAGGCTAGGGTGAGAAAAAAATATTACCCTCCTAGTCCATGATTTGAAATTAGTTTATTAAATATATCAACCCATTTACTACGGCTGTCAACACCCAGACTAGCAGTTTCTCAAATATCTACTTAGAGTGATCATTACACATATTTCAAAAGTACCTCTAGTCATTACAATAGGTATATGTTCATGATGATCACAAAAGAGAAAAATATCTGAAGAGAATGCATGTTTCCTGGAATGTTTTCCTACAGAAACGAAAAGTGGTGAATTTGGTTTAATACCTACTATTTGTTTAATCACCATTAGAGACAAGATTTGTAAAAGGACATCTATTTTCCAAAAGTGACTCATTTTTCCCAGGATATTGATAGTCACTTGTAGAACCTGATTGTTTTTATGAATTCATGAAGAACTCTTCAAGTGACCTACAACAATACAGATATAACATCCCGAATACCTCACAGATGTTCATCTTAGCTCTTTGCAAGGATACGTTTCACTTGTCTTAGCTGTATCACACAGATTGGCTTTAATCTCCCAAACTGACTGCACCAGGAGGGAAAACACACAGCTTAATCAACTCAAGGCAAAGTTTGAAAGAAAATTTAAAGATTTGAAATGTTAAAAATTATATATATATATATATATATATAGAGAGAGAGAGAGAGAATACACCAATAATGAAAGAGTTGGGTGTAGAGTTGTGAAAAAGGACAAATGAGAGAGATTTACACAGTTTGAAGGCTGTGGGCTATTAGAAGTATGACTGTCAGCAACTTTAAGGTAGATTACTAGGCTTTTTATAGGGTTTAGGCAAGGGGGAAAGTGGCTAAGAGAATGTTTTATGACTAATTAAGGAAGACTAATGACTAGGGTACAATTAAATGAGATAATGGCAGACAGGGGGTTTACTTAAAAATTTGCTGGTAACTTTTAAGGAATGTTTTATAAGGTAAACATTGGAGGAATAGAGAGGAATGGGAAAGTTGCTTTTTTTGACATTTATTATGACAGTTTTGTTTTTAGTGTTTTGAAGCTAGATAAGATAGTGAAATGAAGTATTTTTTATGTTACAACATGAGTTTAGTTTAGTTTTAGCTGGCAGCCTCTGACACGATAATGCCTTACAGAGTCCGGTGGTTCATGCAGACAGCTAGCTGTTCATGCAGACGAGCTGGTGAAACCCTGGGAGACTGGTTTGCTCTTACCCTGGTGCCAGCTTGTGGAGAGATGGAAGGCAAGTGGGTGGCTTTCCTAGAAAGTTGGTGGGACTCGATGTTCTCCAAAGTGCCTTTGAGCACCTGGACCACCACCTAGAGTAACACGTTCCCGCAGCGTTGAGGGCAGCAAGTGGGTGAGCAACGATGTGGGCTTCCTGGATCTGATTCTCCATGGAGCAACTGACCGAAATCAATCATGATTCAGGTTGAATGACTCCAAGCCATGGGAGGGTTGGAGGCACCCAGAACACACCAGGAATGGTGGTATGACCAGCCTCCAGCATTCTGCTCCAGGTGGAGAGCAGGCAAGACCCTCGGGTGAGGGTGCAGCTGACCACTGTGTAGCAGGTCACCATCACCAGCGGCAGCACAATGTGGTAGCTGTCAAAATGAGATGGCGCCATTGGATCTGAGCCAGGCCATCCCAACTGGTCCAGGCAGGCGGATCTGTTGGTCCTGGTGCCACATGTGACCGGGCAGGTCACAGGGATTGCAGCCATCAGAGAGACAATTCACGCCACCTGTAGGCCACCGCTGTCCACCAAGTCCTGTGATCTGAGGAGCAGCTCATCAGGTGGAAGTCCACCAAGCAGGGAAGATGCTGAAGGAAGATGCTGAGACAGATGAGGAAGGAGATGTGGTGTGCAGGCTGAAACAGAAGCCCAAGCGATGAACTTGCACTTGAACTCCCCAGAGGTGGAGGTTCTGCTGCTGGTGCCACAGTGGATCGGGGGTGCAGGCTGGAGCAATGGGGTAGGTTCGTGTAGGCTGGGTTCCACGAGCCCCACCTCTGCCAGCGCTGCATCCTGAGGATGTGCGTGGAAGCCGCCGCTATGCTCCCTGGAGGCCCTCCCCCCCGCCAAAGATGAGACTGAACAACTGGAAAGCAGTGCCTCTTCAGGGGGATTTTCTCATCAACGCAATTTCCCATCTGAGTTGCATCATCTGGGACATCAGGAGCATTTGCAAACTTGTCTCGTGGCTAGTTCATGGCTGTTTCTTTACATCTTGTGAGAAAACAAGAGCGTTTGGCTGGCAAGAGGGAGAGACTGAGCAGTGATTCACTAATAAAGGAAATAGGAAACATGAACTATGCGGCAGTGAGAATAAGGATCTTCCTGTCCATGAACATTGTTCTGACATCTTGCACAGGAGTGAGTAGAGACTGGATTTCTAAGAAAATGACTGTGCATGCAGTTACAGACCATGGTTAATGGTCCTAACAAAGATGGGAAAGAAGATGATGAATGGGGAAGAAGACTACATGTAGTTTGGAGAACGACCTGGCAGGGTGGCTGTTTGGGGGGGAGATTGGGCCATCACTATATGAGACTTCACAGTCCTGCCGCTCACCTGGCCTGAGGCTCCCTGTCATCATGTCACCTCTGCCTGTGGCCAATGGTGAGGCATGCTGCTTCTTTTTTTAAAAAAGTTGATTGTACATCTATAACATCATTTTCTTATTGTCCATGTTTTATGGAGGAGACAGCAATGGAGAAAGGCCACACGGCATATCCATAGTAATACACTGAGTGCTGTGGCAGGACCTGAACCACGTTCAAAGCCCTTCTCTCTGGATCTTTCTTTACAGCGCTACCCCTCAAATGGGAGCATATGCTGGAACCAGACGTGCAGAAGCACAAACAGGTTGAGCACTGGGGAGTTTCTGAAACAAGGGGCCATGTATTGCGATCTTACAGGACTGGTGGACGTCATTGTAAAATTTCAGCTCTTCCAAAACAGAGAGTGTGTGTGTGCGTGTGTGTGTGTGTGCATGCATGCATGCATGTATGTGTGTGTGTGAAGGGAGGGTACTGGGCAGGGAGGAAAGATGAACAGTAGTATCTTAGAGCTGAACAGCATCAAATAGTTAAAAGTTGGTTTCTGTCACTGGAAGACCTGGCCTGGATTCTCACTGAGAAGTTATGTGTCCTTAACAGGTTGCTTAACTTCTCCAGGGCTAGAAGGGGTCAGATATTAATGCCTTTCTTCTTGCTTACCTGTGTTTTCTAGAATTTGGACAGTGAGTTTGTGCAGTGAGCTCATGTACAATGAGCTCACTATTCAGAGGGAAGTACAGCCTCTTCCACCTTGGTGGACTGCCCATGTGTGTGTCCAAGTAGCAGGTGTGTCCAAGACCCAAAATGAAGGACATGGGTGGACGGATGAGCCGCTATCCCAGCTGTTGGGAAGATGGACATGGAGGTGATTTTAGCAAGATGGACCCCCTACCTCCTGGAACAGTCTGCAGAGCCACCGGAAAAGCAAGGACACTTAGAATACCAATGGGCAATTAGACAACAAGTTCGCAACGAATGTTAGACCCTGGTCAGCCAGCGTGGCATTGGCAATGGGTTGGCACTGGGCTGCTGCCATGGGAAGGGAGGAAGCAGCACTAGGCCCAAGGGAGCAAAATAGCTGCTCCAAGCCTCTCTGTCAGGGAGAAGTGGGAGATAACATTGGGAAAAAAATCACCAACAATAAAAATAATATTGCTTCCTGTGTGCAAAACAAGACTAAGTGTCTTATGTATGGAAATTCACTTAGTCTCACAACAACTAGGTAAGAGACTGCAGGGATCAGCCCATTTCACAGATGAGGAAACTCAGGCATAGTGACTTGGTGACTTGGCGATCGGTGACTTGTTCAAGGTCACATGACTAGCCAGTTGTGAGCCATGATCCCAATAATTGTAGAACTACAAATGACAAATGTACCCCAAAGGAGGTCAGGAAATCCAGTATCCTAAGTGTGTGATGCTGGGCTAATGTATCACCAACAACAGACCTTCCTCTTGGGCTTAAGACTTTTTTTGAAGGGCAAAGGCACCAAGTAATTGCTGCAGCGGTGTCTGCGGCCTGTCACTCTTGCCAGCTGCTCTCAAGCTTCGAGGCAGAACACAAAGGAGCTTTCACAGATCCAGGAGCACTGGCCTGTGCCCTGCAGGTTGGCTTTGAATATCGACTTTCAGAGGTCACTCGGTGCAAAGCAGCAAGCTCCTAAATGCTGGACATTTTCCTTCTGCAGGAATCAGGGCAAAGACAAGCTTGGGATGAGGTACTAGTCACAGGCCAGCAGCTAGGATCCTCCAGGGGAGAGGCCAGCGCTCCTGAATTCAGGTAGGACCATGGTTCTCCATGGGAGGTACAAGCCCCTCTCCTTACTTACTCTTGCTGCAGATGCTGCTCTGGAATCTCCCCTGCACCACCCTGGAGGGGCAGGAGTTGGCGGTGCTCGACAGCACGGGGCCTCTGAGGTCAGGAGACCATGGTGGGTAGTTTTGCCCTTGGCCCAGTGCCTTAAGTGCACTCATGCATGAACAGGAGGAAAAAGCTTAGATCTGGGAGAAAAATGGAAAGGTCATGGGTCAAGTTCTCAGCAAGTCAAGATGTTCTTAGCAAGTTCAAGTTGTTTCTGGAGCAAAGGAAGAAAGTGTTTCAGCTGCACTCAAAGGAATCTTCCAGAACATTTCACTCCAGCTGAGACTGTACATGACACAGAAGTTGGGCGAGTCCATGACCTTTGTCTCTCAACTCCCTGAAAACAGAAACACAATGTCACCCGGAGCCTGGGGCCCACACACAGGAGTGCTGCTGAGTCAGATGAGCAAAATGAATGTGTGAAGGCCTCCTGACACATCCAGGATTATTTTTAAAATTAAAGTGATGGAATATTACTCATCAATTAAAAATGACACATTTGACGAATGGATGGTAACATGGATGGACCTAGAAGAAATCATATTAGCAGAAACAAGTCAGAAAGAATAAGGCTGAAACCAAATGGCTTCACTAATACATGGGCTATAGGAAAAACAAGCAAAAGACCAGGAGGAAAGTTCAAACAAGCCAACAGCCAAGCTTAAGTACACAACTGGGGGGGAGGGGGGCAGATGGGAGGGGGCAGTCAGGGAGGGAAGGTGGTGAGTGATCTCTGGGGAATACAAAGATGGGAAGTATATATATGTGTGTGTGTGTGTGTGTGTGTATAAATGAAATATTTAATATAAAAAATAAGAAATTAAATTAAAAGGAACTGTAATTCAAATGTTGTTTCTTCAATGACTTTGACTGTAAAGGAGTAAGATGGCCATTTCTTTCATTGTCAGGTAAACCCTGCCATGTTAGGTCATTGCCAACAACTATCCTAGCAGGACAAGACAGGTTGAAGATTGAAGCAGCCCCTTCTTGTTTTTGAGAAGCAACAGTTCAACTTGAGATCAATGACCACAGTGTGAAGGAGGCAGGATGAAGCCCTCTCCCAGAAGCCTCGCCAACAGAACGTTTGTCTCCAAAATACCTGCAGACAAAAATCCACGAGGGCTGCAAGGTCACTGCCTTTGTCCCAGTGTCCCGGGAGGGTCCTGGTGTTCTGTGGCAGCCACGCTCCCACCCTGAGCGGCAGAGGGCCCTACAGGCGCCCCTGGCATCCAGGGACATCAAGGTACCTTCCTGCGTTGCCTACTTCCTCCCCAAGCCTGGCAATGTCACAGACCACCCAGCACCAAGGAGCTCTTTATAAACTAGAAATACCGATCGGTTCAGCTTGAACATCGCCAACGAGATGCTCGGAGCTGAGTTCGAAGTCATAAATGAAAGCCAGCACCAACGATTTGGGACAATATGAAAAGACTAAAAAACATCATTTTAGCCTTCTTTTTTTTCTTAAAAATTGGGAGGAGATGGCAGTCGTGGGACTGGCTACCGGAGGCTGAGTTTGGCGAGCACAAAGCACAAGGGCCACCGCCCCCATGGCCACAGCTGTGAACCTCACTCGAGCTGGGGTCCCGAGTTGTGTGGATGCAGAAGGCAGGACCACCTCTTTTACGTGCTCCAGCACCAGCCTGCACCACCGACCAGCTGCAGAGGCTTCTTGCCATTCAATAGCCACAACCGAAATAGGACTAATGATGCTGTGTGATGTTTCTGGGGTCTCTTAACTTTGCAATAAACCTCTTTCCCAACAAACCCTGCCTCCTGCCTTCCTAAGATTCCCTCCCCCCCACCCCCACACACACATACACAGCCTGGGTTTCTCTGGGGCTGCTTCAATTCTGGGTTAACACCCTTTCTCTCCTTTTCCCAAGCTGCCAATGGATCCAGGAGATATAACCTTGGAACTCCAAACTGCTCAGCTTCCCCCAGAAGCCTCAGAAACTCCCCAGCTGGGATCTAAAAGCTAGGGTAGGCTGGGCAACAAAGACTTGTCATCTAGGGTTTCCCCCATACAGGTTTGTCAATTCGGTTGATTTCCTGTAAGTGGAAAACATGCATTTCTAACCCAAATACATCTGGGAGGTGGGCGAGAGTTGTCTTCCCCAAGCTCTGAAGAAATCCCTCTTTGCAACCCCGCCAGGTATGTCTGGCTCTTCCCACATTTCCTTCCCTTATTTGAAAGCTCCACCTTTCAAATAAGAATCTGCCAGACACAGAAAGACAGACACCATATGACTTCATTCCTATGTGGTGTGTAAAGAAAACAAACAGATGCGTTAGAGAAAATAAAACTAAACTCTTGGACTGTGACAAAAATCAGTGGTTACCAGAAGGCTGGGGAAATGGGGTGGGGAAATGAATTGAAAGGGCTTTTTTGCAGGGTGGAAGAGAGAATTGGCTGGTGAGTGGTCAAATTAATATTGTAAATGTGTATGTTGGTTCCCCAGGAGACAAACAGTATGCAGTGGTCTGCCAAAAATATCAATTAATTTTTTAAAAACTCAGTTTTTAAACTGCAATTCAGTTAAGCTGAAAATTATTAGAATTTGCCATGATGATGAACCCTCCCAAAGCTGTGATTTCAGCTAGTTGGTCTTTGGAAGAATCAAAGAAAAGATATAGAATCCTCAGGAAGAAATACGCACGTGCACACACACATACACACACACACATCCAAAGTCATTATTTATCAGTTTGGAGGCTTAGAGACCATCCTAATATTAGTTCAATAAATCCATAGGATCGAAACAAAACTAGATAGAAAAGAAAGAATTCCGAGTTTTCTTTGCTGGGGAGGCGGGAGTTGTGTGACAGGATGCTTGGAGCTAAGACCACCTCCGTGGGGTGGTGTCAGGCATGTCAGACATGAACAGCTGGTACCCCAGAGTCTCAACCCAGGGTCAAGAAAAGGCTCAAGAAGATCATGGTGCAGGATTTCTCCAGCAATGCTGCAGACAAACCTCTCACCATCCTGTGCTTTCATTTTCCCAGAAGGCACCACGGACCCTGCCAGGATTTGGGGTGCTCCTGCTATCTCGGAGGGAAGTTGGGGATTGCCACTTTGTCCACCCTTCCTGTTGCAGGGGTGTGTTGGGGGCTCTGTACCTCCAGGCTTAGTGCACCCTGCACCCTGCTCCCTAAGAGCAGGGATCCCCAGCACCCAACTTCCTCCAGTCCACTGGGTCCTGCTCAGAGTTTGACGCTCTCTCCTGACCCCTGAGCCCTGCAGCCCTGTGCCTGGCCTGGTAGTTCCAGCTGGTCTGCCCCTGCCCCTGCTTCAGTGGGAGCCCCACCCCACGCTGCCCTGCCCACTACCCACTTCCCTACCCTGTGCTCCTGGCTCTGTCCTGCCCCTGCACGCGCCACAGGCACCTCCCTCGCTCGCTGTGCAGTGCACAGGAGCAGCGCTTCCCCTCCTGGCCTCTCTGGACATTCTCCAGCTGGTCAGCACCCAGCTGCCCAAAGGTAGGCTTTGCAAAGGTGCAAATGCAGGCCAGGAAGAGGGCTCTCGGAGGAGAGTTACCACCCCAGGCTCTGCAGCCCTAAATCCCTCCTGCTGGGCTGCAGCTCAGCAGACTGCTTTAGTCTGGGCTGGAAACCCTTTGCCACGGCCTCTGAATCAGAGACCCCACTGAAGGGCCTCTTCTCTGCTCCCCATCAGCCTGCCCCTCCACTGCTCAGCAAGGTGTTTCGCAAGCCCATTCTAAGGATGCTGCATCGTTGGGTCTGGGTGACCAGATCTAGGTCACAGGGACTGGGAATGTCAAGAGCCTCCACCCTCCCTGAAACCCTGAATTTACAGAGACAGTAGGGATGTGGGCTGCAAGCCTGGTGGGCTGCAGGGAGGAAGAAGCCTTGTGTCTGTGGAAGGTGGTTAAGTGCTCCCCGCATTTCCATTTTCCCTTTTGTTTTCTGATGCCAAAATCTACATTTTAAGTCAAATTCCACGTTCTTTTTTTTTTTTTTAAAGTGATGTTCTCGAGGTCAGCACTTCCACGCTAGTGGACTTGGAACGACCAGTCCAGGCTCTGAATAGGCCAGTTGGCAGAACAGCGAAGCTGGTCTCCCAGTGCCCAAGTGAGAGCATGTCCAGCCGGTGACTGGGGCCACAATTCTGCTTTTCATCCTTTTCTTATCAACCCTGATTGGGGCCTCGGATTCTCCAGGAAAATCTTTTTAGTAGGAGGGGAAAATGCTCTCCCATCTGACTATTTTTTTCCTGAAATCATTTTGATTCTGTACCTAGAGCTTCTCAAATACCCCTTGATGCACACGGATAGAATCAGGAGATAAATGCTGCTTTCTTTTCCAAAGTGAATTATTTTAGCTTGAGGAGAGGTGGGTTCACAACCTTGAGCACAGTGGACAGAGCGGAGGGTGGTGGGCGCTGGCATGGTGGACAATGGAGGGTGGTGGGCGCTTGTGTGGTAGACAATGGAGGGTGGTGGTGTTTGCGTGGTGGATGGGCTGTGGTGACAACAGATGCACCTGTGTGGACAGACCCTATTCATCTCAATATTTCTAATCCCTCCTTCGCATCATCATTTTTGGCTGTTTTGTTCCAACCCACCCACACATTCATTCAACAAACACTGGGTGTTAGGTTTTTCCACCTCAAGCGCTGGGAAGATAAAGAAGTGTAAGACAATATTTTTGCCTCTAGGAATTCATGTCCTCAAAGACAGAGGAACAATTAATTTTAAATAATGATTAGGGTATGTTGTGGGGAATTAAGGATGCTGTGTAAGGCACAGAATCCCAGAGAAATGGAGATCAGAAAAGACTTTCAGGGGAAAAAACATTCTTAGTACTTTTCCATGGTGAGCAAGATTCCCTGGTGGAGAAAATGGCTTATTGAGATGACTCAAAATCAAATATCAAGTCCTCGAATTTGTTTGTCAATTTTTGTGGAAAGGCCTGTGAACTCTTTGGATTGATTTTATTTTTTCTTTCAAACTCTATCACTTCATCAATCATATGATTGATAACTAATAATTTGGGGTGTACAATTGTTCCCTTGGAAGGGATATTTACCCCCCCCCCAACCAGTTGGGAAAATGTCAGAGGGCACAGCGATTGTAGAAGAGTGTGACGTTTTCTCAAAAAAAAAGTAAAAAAATGAGTTACATGTGACCCAGCATGTGTCCTACCACCCGAAAGCCTGGAAAAAAGCAGGGACTCAGAAAGCTGCTTGTACATCATGCTCGGAACAGCATTGACCGTGACAGCCTAAGGCGGATGCCACACAGGTGTGAGCAGATGCATGAACAGACAAAACATGTAGGGGCACGTGATGGACTGAACTCATTCCTAAAAAGGAAAGCGATCCTGAAGCACACTCCAACATGGATGAGGCTTGAGGACATTTATCTAAGTGAAATAAGTCATCATAGAAGGACAAATGCTGCGCAATTCTACCGGTAAGGATCACTTAGGACAAAGTCACGAGACAAGAAGTAAGTGGTGGTTGCAGGGTCCGGGCATAGGCCGGAAGGGGCTTGGAGTTTAATGGTATGTGCTCAGCTTTTGAAGATGGAACGACTCCCTTCCACGTACTAACCAGGGCCGACCCTGCTTAGCTTCTGAGACTAGGTGCATCCAGGGTGATGTGGCCATAGACTTATATAAGGAGATGCTGATGCTCATATACTTAGTGCTTCACTATTTATAATTGCAAGGACATGGAAACAACCCAAATGTCCCAAAGCAGACGAACAGATGAAAAAGATGTGGTCTGTATACACAATGGAATATGACTCATCAATTGAAAATGATAAGTTTGATGAATTTGAGATAACATGGATGGACCTAGAAGAAATCATTATTAGCAGAAACAAGTCAGAAAGAAAAAGACAGAAACCAAATGGTTTCACCAATAGATGGGATGTAGGAAAAACAAGCAAAAGACCAGGAGGAAAAGTCCAAACAAGCTAACAACCGAACTAACGTACACAACTTGGGGAGGGGGAGGAGAGGATGGGAACAGTCAGGGTGGGGGGTGAACCCCAGGGAATACAAAGATGTGAAATATATCTACATATAAATTATTTAAATTTAAAAAAATACTGAAGCTGGAAGGAGCTCTGTGGCTGAAGGCTGGGAAGTTTGCCCACAGTGCAGTGCGTCTAGTGCTCCCGACTGTACCCCTTAACGTGGCTTAAATGGTAAACTTTACGTTATGGGTATTTTACCACAATTAAAATGACCACATTAAGGAAATGTAGCCCCATGGCCTCACTTTCTTGTGACAACAGAGATTGGAGAGATCTCTGTGAGATCTCTGCTGTGGCAAGTCTCAGGTCAGCCTGATGTAGTGGACCCTTTTCTTCCTGTGCCAAGCTGGGTGTGATCAAACCACAGCACTAGCACCATTGCAGTCCCAGATACAACAGGCTCCAGGCTCATCGCTATCTTAGAAACAAGGTCCCAGCATCCGACAGGCTCCAGCCACAAGATGATCATTATGAGCAAATTATCTTTTTATCCCTATCTGTAAATATATCAACTTACTATAATTCCATAGCCTCACCTATAAAAAGTAGGCATTTTCAGGGAAGAAAATAAAACTTAAAAAATGACTAGCCCATGCAGATTTTAAAGAACTCTCTGTCAAGACAATTGTCACCTATGTATCTTTAAAACAACTTGCATTAGAAAATGATGTCACTAATTTAAGGTTCAAATTTAGAACTTTGAAGTTGACTTTTAACAACCCTGAGTCAACGGCTTCTAGAAGGTATGATTTTCATTTAAAATTGGTTTCCTGCCCAGATTCAGATATGCGCTTTCCTTCTTCAAATGAGCCCTGCCAGAAGAGGATGCTTGTGCTTAAATCCACTGCCACTCGAGCCACACAGGTGCCACCTGCCATGCATGTGAAGTAGGGACCAGGCTTATCTCCATGATAATCCAGAAACTGAAGCCCTCAAATTAGGGAACACTGACAGCTCAAGTCTCCTGCACCAAAAGACCCTGAGAAACCATGCAGAGAAGGTAGATTCCAGTGTATTCTCCAAGGAGTCTTTAGTTGTTGAGTTGGGGCTTTCAGGGGCAAGGAAAGGGGATCCTATATTCAAGGCTAGTCTTTGTTCTTCCTCGGGGTCAAGTGAGAGAGGAACAAACTATTCTTGACACTGTGGACCATTCCATGTCTGGTTATCATACCCTGGCTGTTGAATGGTCATTTTCCAGTGCTTTAGTTATGGCTGACCTTTAGCTATGATTATCTGTATGAACTGTCCACTCTTCTCTAGATTCTGATGGCCAGTCATGTCTGTTAACCACCTCCTCAACTGGACTCTCCACTTGGAGCAACTGTTTATCTGCCCTAATCACTCCAAGGCAGGACTCCAGAGAGCTGGCACAGCCCCCCTGGCCCGGAGACCCCCCCACAGTGGCCTTGCTTGCCCTGTCCATTCATTCCCAGTGAACCAACAGTCACCCCTCCTTCTGCCCCTGACTGATCCTGATGCTTCTGCCTGTGTCCCCACGGAGTGATGCGCATTCCTTCCTCTCAGGATCTGTGCACAGACAGTCAATGTCAGTTCCCTGATATGTTGGCCTCATACTTGCGTGATAATGAAACTTGTATTTCAAAGTCCTATTTATGCCCTTGTTTGGGGGGGAGCTTCAGCCACTCTGTATGTCTTCATCTGCTGACACTATTGTCATGGAATGAATTGTTTTCACTATGTGGTACCGGGTAAACTAGTTTTCCATTGTCTTACAAATAGATCGCTCAGCAAAGCTGCACTGTTTAAATAAAGCAAGTTTGAGATGTACAACCTACTAAGGAACAAATGCAACTATTTTGTGCTTTCCAGATAACTGCAATATTTCTCTCATCAAGAAGAAGGCACTGAGTATGGTGCAGAGGCCCCAGATTTTGAGGTTTTATTGTTAGTGTTTGAGAAGCAACTCAATTAACTGGGTATGGAACTTCCCTTCCCAGAGTTCCATCCAGAAAAAGAAGTTAGACAAGGCTTGCTAGGGCTGAGTCCAGATGAAAGGTATCTTACTGTGTGGAGATAAACTTTAGAGACGCTCAAGGCTTAGCTTCTCAGAAAAGTAGGCATGACATTTCTGTGCCAATGTGAGTCCCTGCTTCTATGTGAGTTGCTTTTGATGATTTATAAAGTCTTTAAAATGTCATGTTGTTGGGGACATTTCTTTGAGTGGGGACTTTTCTAGGGAATTTTAAAAACTCTTTGCAAAGAGCTTGACTAGATTGCCCATCCTCAGAGTCAACCCTGGAAGACGGCTGTGGTTCCAGGTGGATAAAGAGCCGGGTTTTTTGTGGGGTCAGAATACTTGATAACTATAGACTGAATTGCTATGATGCTCGGGAGTTATCAGCAGGACCCGAGGAAGCAGGATGAATGGAGATCAGAGATGAAAGAAAATATGGTATTAAAAAGCTAGATACTAGAGAAAACCATCATCAAGAAATTGAGCTCTGTTTTCTGGCACAGGTCTATCCCTCCTATTCCATCTTTCTGACTTGAAATTTATAAATTGTTTAAGGCACAGTAAGATGCTAACTACTCTATGATGTCTTTGTCTAGAAATATATTTTCCCTCTGAATATTAATGCACTGTGTTGGGTACCATACAATCCAGTATTTACTCATTTTAAAGTGGTTTTGTAGACTTTGTAGAGTCTTGCGTCATCAAAACCATAATTCTCAATCCCCATTTGAACTTAATAAATGCTACATGCTTTTGAGGTTTTACTTACCACTTGAGACCAACTTATCTGTGACTGATCTCCACCTAATCATTTGAGAACCTAAGAAAAGGATATAGGGGGAGGACGATGACGAGCTTAGCAAATGAAAGCTAAGCTTTGAATGGGACAATCAGGAAATTATTGATGACCTGGAAACTACTTCACTCACTGATCAGAGCAGCAGCTGGTTTGTGCAAAGGATGGAAGGATACAATTGGAAATTAGAAGTTATTGGGAGAGATATAAGAAGTAAGGATGTAGCTTGAAGACTAACATGTGTAGAGGAAGTGTTTTACTCTCTGAAGAATCTAAACCTTATTGTAGAGGGAAATAAAAAAGTCAGTGGAAAGGAAAAGATGGGGGGAATAATTAAAAGACTAGGGACATAATAGCAATGAGGTTGCATGACTCAGCAAATTAATAGAGCTGTTTTTGAATCCTGGCTTCTGTATTTATAAGATGTATAATTTCTCTCTTTAAAATAAAACTCTAATATGACTGCTGTAAGACCTACATGACATAATACTAGGAATTCATTAGCAAACAGTAAGCATTCATAAAATAGTAGCTACTACTAGGTAAGGAGCACAAATGAAGAGAAGAAAGAACACCCATTCCTTTCAGCCAGGATGAAGGAATAGGGGATGGAGAGTGAAGATCTGCATGAACTTAAGATCGAATTATACTTGGATCAAGGGCTCTCAGGGTTGGTGGAATTTTAGAATCAACTAGGGAACTTTCAATATTAACAATGGCAACATTCACTGTAGACCAACTAATTCTGAAAACCTGCAGATGGGCATGATTAGTGTTCATCCTTAAAGTTCTCCAGGGTAACATACTACATAAAGTTGTAAATGATGAGGATATATTTGGATTTTCAAATTTGACTACACAATGTAAATACTTCAAAAAATGTAAAGGATACTGATCCCAATATAAATGAATTGCCAAAATATATGTTATGTAGAAGAAAGCAGAACTAAAGAAACCCACTTAGAATGATCCCATTGAAACCAGGCAAAACAATCTATGAGGATAAACGTTAAAACTGTGCTTGTTTCTTCACTGGGTAGAAGGTTGACCTAAAAGGGAAAGATGGAATTGTGTAGGCTGATATAAATGTCCTATGTCTTTATTAAGGTTTTTGTTACTGAAATGAAAGTTGTTTCTTGAAATAAATTGAACTGTATGCTTAGAATCTTTGTATTTTACTGTGGGTATTTATTACTTGGTTAAAAATATTCACTCCCCCCAAAAAGACTTGTTCTAATTAGTATGGAAAGTGAGTAGGGTACTGGTAATTTTTATAGCTCCCTAAGTGGTTTTAACATAATAATATAAGGGAAAATAGGATCATATAAAAGGTTAAGTTGTTTCCTGAGATTGAGACAAGCATGAAGAGGATGACTTGAAGAGGCTGAGAAAAGTCTGAAATTAGAAAGTAGGATTGAATCTGTACAACCTTCTTTCTCAGAGTGCCATTGTGGGTCATTATAGGAGATCCCCATGGTATTTGAGGACAACATAAATCACTGAGACCTGCGGTGCAAGTCTTGATCCACACTCTGAGAGTGAGACCCAGAGATTTGGATGTTAATAAGTTTTCCCCAGATGATTCTCCTGCTCTAAAGTTCAAGCATTTCCTGAATAAAGAGAACAACTGAGGAGGAACCAAGTGTTTCATGGAACTGAATGGAGGACAGCTCATAGCAGGTGATGGCAGCTCTTTCTTGGAGAAGATGAAGTGTTTGAAAGCCAATCATATGACAACCCGGACTGACAGTGTTCAGGAGATGACACTGGGATATAATATGAAACCAGAAGAAGCCTGAAAAATCAGGGAAGGAGTAAGAAAGCAAGAAACTGACTGAGACTGAGGCCTCGTCCAGGGACCAGTGGTCTTCAATATACCTTTTGAGCAACAATCAGTGTTTCCTAAAGATGATGGATTACACGAAAATGCACCAAAGGGAAGAGGCAAGTTGACAATTGTCATAAGACATATAGGCAAAAAGGTTACATGTCACAAAAGAGCACTACCCACAATGAGATTGACTTGGATAGAGTGTAGACAATGTTTGATGCTTTTGGGAAGCAATTTCCAGCAAACAGGTCATTTCATGAAAAATACGATAGATTAGAGTTGAAGGAAGTTTCCAAGTAATTAATAGGGAGTCCAGTTTTTCAGGACTTTTTGAAGTTCATCTATAACAATAGTGGGGTTGTATGTGTCTGAGAAAGTAGAATGGGAGTTGTAGAGTGAGTGAGTCAGTCAGTCAGTCTTTTCCTCCATTGGCCTGTATAGCCAACACCTGGGGTGCTGTGTCTTCCCCATGATTGTGCAGCTCATTGGGAATGCGCATGTGCAAGTGTGTACACCTGGGCCTAGGAGATCAGGAATAAAGGGTCACAGGGAGCATGAGTGAGCACAAGCATGAGTCCCAGAGCAAGCATGAGAGAGCACCAGAGAGAGGGGGGGAAGAGGGAGGGAGAGAACCCAGAGAAAGTAAAGATTCCTGGGGAACTGAGGGGCTCACAGCCAGATGTGTCTGTGTAACTGCTAAAGTAATAAAGAACCTACACAGATGCCAGCCCTTACACTTGGTGACGAAGATGGGATGGCTACACAACAAGAGCATGTTGTCAAGAGAGTAAATTTCTTCTCTCCATCCTTGCTCTGAAGAAGATGGCTGCTATGAATCATGAGTCCTTCAGCCTACAAGGAAACTCTTTCTGCCTACACCCCAGAGAAGTTAGAAGAGGAACCTTCCACTAAGAGCCTCCGATCATCCATTCCCAGTCAACAGTTTGATCACACCTAGGTGAGACAATCTCCTCTTCACCAGAGCAAGGGAACTAGGCTCACAGAAAATCTAAGGTAATAGATGTGTGTTTTTGAAGTCTCTTAAGCATGAGGCAATTTGTAGGCACTGATGGCTTACTACACAGATGCTGGTAAGGAGTTATAGCTAATCACACAGGCATTAGAAGTGTTGGAGTGGAGAAATGCAATCAAAGCAACCTCGAATATGTTTAGCACCTGTTACCCACTAGTTTTTCTGTCGTAGCACCATATATTTGAGATATTTTAGGAACCAAATTTGTTGTTGTTGTTGCTACCTTAAAGATTTCATCTTTCCTATTACTTACGCATCAAGTTATTTTTATGGTAGATCATATTTTGGTTATTTGCTACAGTTTTCATGTTCTGGTCTTTGCTGTTGTCAAGGTTAAGGTTTGATTTCCCTGCTTCCTTCTTTAGTTATTCAAAACTATGAGAAGAAAGTTAAGCCAGCATTGCATGGTCTTGAACTAGCTGGTGGTTTTATGGAACACAAAGATTTGGAGTCCAGTACCTATTCTCTTGTCACAACTCTATTATTTCTTTAGGATTATTGCATTTATTTACTTAGATGTAATATTTTCTTTACCTTCACCTCTCAGCTCATGAAGGAACATGACCATGCACAGATACCCCCCATGTAACTGGGTCCACATTCCTTCCTTCACTTCGGTTCTCCTCAGGCGACCCAGAAGCGTTCCTGGTGCCCAGAACAGGATAGTTAAGTCTGAGGAAAATAGAAGAAAATTGTTCCAACCTTGTTCCCACTTCCGTATCCTATCTTGATCTAGTCACCATGAGGACAGGACATTGTATTTACACTCTGAGGGAACTTCAGTGATTCAAGTTCCTTGGTGCCAAGTCATGATTGTTTGCGTTTCCTAGAGCAGTTAGTGTTAACTGTGTCAAAGTTACTTAACACTGAGAAAATCTTTGTGACCGGAGACATCCTTCCCTCCCTACAGCTGTTAGCACTTCTCTTCTGAAAACTCAGCTAGACCTTCCTGGGCTGTTGAAATTTGTTCCCCAGCTCCAGCAGTTTCCCAGGCCACTTGATCCTCTCAGCGAGCATATTGAGTGATAGTGTTTATTTTCTCTGTCACACTTCTGCATTCGAATTCCACTGCCTTCGAAACACAGACCAGCTTTATTAGAGCATTTTCACTTTCTTCTCTCTGACCTTTCGCTATTACATTCATGATTAATTTTTTTTTTCTCAGAGTCTGTTGATACAACAGACCCTGTCCGAACCTATTAACCTTTGGAAAAAGCAAATTTGAAATCTGATTTGTGTAAGAAACTGAAAATGGTTTTCAGCTCACCAGCATGATGAACAATAAAGCAGATGAGCTCCTCTCCTTGAAGGGCAGTTTCTGCATGTGGAGGAGTTGGTGTGAATAGGAGATGGAAATGGACCATGATGTAGCTGAGGGATAAAGACGGCGTTGAGTCTAATCTTAGACTGCCAATCTCTGTGCTCACTTTTCAGAAAAAATAAAACACAAGTCATTTAATTATAGCAGCTCTTTCTCCCTTCTCTCTACTTTCCACACGCAGTGTTAGGCGTCTACCCTTCTCAATTCATACAGTGAAGCTGAGCTGTCAGTTAACTTTGTTGTTTGTTATTCCTCCCTACTAATTACAGTGATCATTAGATAATTGAGTTTTTTGAATCCTCTTTAACAGCAAGAAGAATGCAATATTTCTTAAAATCTGCTTTAATCGCAGTTGTAAGTTTAACTGTGTCCAGATTGCTGCTAAGTTCGTAACAGGTGTCCATAGATCACCAGATGAACTACACGAGCTCCATCTGGTTAATTTATCGTTGAAGACATGTGACACAACCATGGCCTCCATCCTCAGAGGTGGCTTATTCTCGAATGCTGCTCTACTGACCACCCGTCCTGTGGTTTTCCATGTCAGTTCAGTTTTTATATCTATGTTTTGTCTTATTTTTGACAGAGAACAAATAGGTTGTCAAAATTACAAAGTGACATTCTCTTATTCTCTGAAAATGTCCATATCTGGTTACTCTGCTATATATTTGAATATATATATGTGTATTGAATATATATATTTGAATACATATGTATTGAATATAGATATATGTAACTTCAAATATATGTATATATACAGATATACTCTATACATATACATTAGATGTATATATTATATATGCACACATATATCATCAAATATATGTGTATACATAGCACATGCACATAGTATGGACATATACACACATACTATATACATGTATGTGTATTGTATAGTGTATATGCATATATTGCATCTATTTGAAGATATACACTATTTGAATGAGTGCATGTATACTTGAATACATACATAAAATGGATATGCTTTGTTCCCTTATTATTGCCTTTAAACTTGATGATCCTTAGTCTCTGTAGTCATATCACAGTGCAGCCCAGGTAGGCGATGGCCCCATGTGCAAAGACGGAAAGGAGGCTGAAAGACATCCCTCCCTAAATGCAACCTGGTGGACCAGCACAAACAAAAGAATGGCCCAGGAGACACACTCACTCGCCCTCCACAGCTGAGCTTGCGGCTAGTCTTCTGGAGTAGACAGTTAAAGCCCATTTCTGGCACAGCTTTCCGGCTAATGGACAGCATCACAGGCTTGAGTCTCACTCCTGGAGTGTTGAGTGGCAGGACTAGCACCTCTCAAGTGCTCAGAGCATTGAGTGATGGAGACTTCTGAACATGACATTAGCATGCATGGGATTTGTCAAAGACTTTTATGGCCGCCAGGAAACTCTGTCAATGGCAAATGGTCCTCTACACACAAGGGGGCAGTATGTAGACAGTTTTACCTTGCGTGACAGAAAGGGAACTCAACAGAAAGGCAACCATATAGGGGGCCATATAGTCATTGTATGGAATGGTGTGTGCGTGTGTGTGTGTGTGTGTGTGTGTGAGAGAGAGAGAGAGAGAGAGAGAGAGAGAATGCAACATGGTTTCTCAAGGACTGAAATAGCAAGTTATCTCTTTGTAACTGGCATTTTTAAGCTGGCTTCATGCACAACTCAAACTTTGGATTTATAAATTATTCGACAGTAGGATTTGGCCAATAATCTGTTTTCCTCAGATGCAGCTGGGGAGTTGCCAACCACAGCTTACGTCTTTAACTTGCTCCAGAGAATGGGCCTGTTGCACATCACCAGAATGACAGTGGGGCCATTTGCATGTTTCTCCAGGGAGCTGCATTCCAGTCACATGTTCCTCTCTGTGTACTAAGAAGGGCTCAGGGAGCAAAGCATGAGGGTCTGTTGGACTGGGAGGCAGGGGGCACACGGTGTGCTGAACTCAGAAACCAGGGCAGTAACTACCATCTTTCTCTCCTGGTCCTTGGAGACTGGTCTCAGCCACACCC
>PVHY01023825.1:0-20430 GCA_004024945.1 Uropsilus gracilis
TTCAGCTTCATAGTCCATAGGATCATCATCTGTCTATAGGATCATCATCGCCCAAAGTCTGGCTGCCAAGGTAAATGGAAAGATGAGTATTTTATATATTTTTCAATTAAAAAAAATCAAAAGGATAATGTGTTATCACATGAAATGCAGACGCCTGTGCCCCTGAATGACATCATAGCCACCCCCCCCCCTTGGTGTGAGTTCACAATGGAGACACACTCAGTGCTCTCCCTCCCGGCCCTGTAGTTAAGCGCTTGCTACTCTACAGCTGCCCAGATGAAGTTTCTTCCCTGGTTCTTCAGCTGCACCAGGCCTGGGAACCAGGAGGGTAGTGTGTACCTCCCCATCATGTGTGGCCACAGTGTTCATTTGCTGCCTAGCATCACTGGGAAATGCTAGAAAAGCCCGTTCTCCTCTCCTTTGCCCTTCTGCCTTCCCTGCCCCAGAGAGTGCTTTGATTTTGGGATCAGGCCACATAAAAGCATCCAAGGAGGTGGCGAGCCAACGCTAGCTGGGCCTTGCACACAGAGGCCTTTAGACATGGCTGTGCTGTCTGCTCTGTCTCCCTCCTGCTCTCCATCTCCTCCAGGCCGTGCCCGTGGGGACCCCTGTGTCCTTAGGGACCACAGAATAGATGGGGTGCTCACAGGGGCTGCCAACCATGGTGTCTCCAAAGCTCAGAGCCTGGTGATTTCTGCACCCCCCCCCCATCATCTTTGTTGAATCGTGGGCCAGTGCATGGAAGGTGTCTGTGGGGATGGGTCAGCCCTTCTCAAGGCATCTACTTGGAGCCTGCAGCCTCTGGGCTTGAATGACGGTCCTGGTTCTGTTTGGGGAGTTGCATGGAGTTGTGGGAATAACTGAGGTTTAGAGTCTGTTTTGGAATCTTGCCTCTGCCCCTCACAACTGTGGGATTCTCCTTCCATACCGCTTTCCTTGGAAGAAGGAGTTGCTAGTGTTTCCTGAGAAAAGGTATGGACAGAGTTCCCTGTTGTGTACGCTCGGAGAGAATAGGGCTTTCTCTTCTCTCTACAGTGAGGCCCCTGTGTAAAACAGTCCCTGGCTGGTAGTAGCTGAACCCCTGTGTTGGAAGAAGATGAAATTTGTGAAGTGCCTTTCACATGATAGAGTCTCACTAACCAGTATCATTGCTGTGTCTGTTCTAACCTAAGAATCAGCAAACTAGTTGATGGGCCAAATCTGGCCCACCACTTAATTTTGTCAATAAAGTTTTATCGGAACACCATCATGTCCCAGAAGAGCTTCCCAACTGTGGTGGTGGGGTTGATGAGTTGGGTGAGAAGTGTGTGACCTTCAGAAACTAACTGGCCCCTAACAGATTTTTGTGGCTCCCGCTCTAAATGTCGATGACCCTGTCTGTGGCTGATGATGGATTTCATTTTCCCTGGTTTGCAGGTGTGTAAGAGTTGCAAGTTGAAAACAAGCGCCCAGCTTGAGGTCAGTATTCTTAACACCTCTTGAAGACATTTCATTTTTCCTTTGACACTCTAAATCCACTATACTATTCCGTCAGGGTCAGAACCTATGTTTCTGTGCTCTCCTCTCAGAAGATGGTGTTACTTTCATTTCTTTGTAAAAAGAAACTTAAGCCACCTGCCAACTCACTGGGGTTTGAATGTCTGGCAATAAATCCAGATTTAGGGAATCATGCAGAAAATGAGATAAAAAATGACCCTCCAGATGCAGCTCACTCTATAATGTGGATGGACAGACAAGATGCCAATGAGATGCAGGGAGAAGTTATGGAAGCCACTCCCTTACCCCCAGACAGGTTTTGCCCTCCCTGCTGCAGCCTGTCTTCAGGAGTATCTCTCTGCCAACCTCTGCCCATGACCTAGAACCTGATCCATCCTGTTCCCCTGAAGCCGGATAGCTCTCCCTGAGCTGCATCAGCCCTATTACTTTATTTGGACGTCTAGGCCTCCTTCCCTGGGGTAGTCCCTGTGTCCCCTTCTTTTTGCAACGTGTCCTGCAATAGGAATTGGTGCCAGGTGCAGGATCCCAGAGCAAGAACCAGGGTCAGGGGGTCTAGTCAGCTCCTGGTTTCAAGCCCTCGCACTTTTGTAGCCCTAAGGCTGTGACTGAGACCCCCCTATACCGGGAAGAGGATCTCAGTCCCCACAAGAAACAGTGTCAAGGGAGTGGGCATTTGGGGAGAATGTTTCATGGTGATCATCTGTGATCATCTGGCCTTGGCAGGGGCACAGGAGGGGGTGAGAATGGAAAGACAGCTGCTGGGGAAAACAGAGCATCACAAAGTACCCTCTCTCTTCCTCTCTGCACCAGGGCTGGGAGCACATCTACCCTTCCATGGGTGGCCGCTGGTGCCAAGCACAGTGTCTCTGTGTGTAGGGTGAAGACAGGACAGAGCAGCCGTACACCCGTATGCACACTTAACACTCTGCTCAGATTTCTCTTTTTCCAGATGGCGATGATGATAACTCCTTGGCAGCGTCTGAGATTAGAGATAATAGGGTTTAGCACGTAATAGGTGCTCGATTGGAAGCTATCTTCTGCCCTGTTTCCCTTCCATCATGATGAGCAAGCTGGCAGTACCACACTTTCTACTGGGCAATACTTACAGTCATTGCCTTCACACCTTCTCCAGACAACTGCCCTGGGGTGAGTGAGACTTGGAACCCTCCCTGTGAGTGACCTAGCACCCCCTGGGTATTACTTGCTAATGTTTTGTGAGCAGTTGCTATTCAGAAGCACCTGTCTCAACCAGTCCTTCCATCAGGGTAATGAAGGGATCCCATTTTGTCCTCACAACTTACCTGCGATAATTTACTGTGATGAAATAAAATACTTACATATGTATGTATGTATGTATGTATGTATGTATGTATGTGTGCATATACAGGTGGACCAGGGAAAGATACGGAGATGGTGGATATATTTATATGAAATGACAAATATACACACAACCACTATCAAGACATACATGTCTATCTATAGCTATATAGATACATTTATATCTATTTCTGTAACTGTATATGGCTGGTATCTCTCAAAGACCAAAAGGCTGATACTTGAAATAAAACTTTACTTTCTGTGCAGCCTGTCTCTGCTGCAAGATCGCCTGTCCCTCCCACAAACATTAAGACCCGGTCGCCCCAGCCTCAGGGCTGTTCCAGGCAACTGAGACACAAAGTCTGCCCTCCTGGAGTCTGTTTTCCAGTGGGCTTGGGACAAGAATGGTTGGCACAGACCATGGTGAGGTGTGGTGAGCCAGGGCTAATGGGGCAAGTCCTGCCAGGAAAGGAGGCAGGAGTGTCACAGCTTTGAAGTGCTTGAGCACTGAAAATAGGGACCAGGGAAGTTGTTGCTAATGTGGCAGCGTCTGAGCAAGGCCTGGGAATGAGTGAGGACAAAGAGTAGAGCAAATGCAACGTGCTGAGACAGAGGCGGTTGGAGTGTCTGATGGGGCAGGATGGTAGGTAGGAATAGCCAGATATGGGGGAGCAGGTCTGGACCACAATAGAATGAGACAGCTTTGGGGTGTCAAGGAGAGGTTATGGCTTCCATTTCTAAGAGTCACCTTGGCTGTTGTTGGGAGGAGAGATGGTACACGCAAAGCCAGGTAGAAGGAGACCAGTCAGAGACTATTGCATAGCATAGACAAAACTAGATGTCAGCTTGGAGCAAGGTAAGGATGGTGGAATGGTGAGAGCAGGTCCTACGTAGGTCCAGTCATTTTGTGGCTAGATTGGATGAGACGGGGAGTTCTAGACTGATGCCTCCAAGGCTGTAGCCTCAGTGCCTGGAAAGACTTAGTTGCTAGTGATGAAGCTGGTAGATGGAAAGATCTGGGGCTGTGTGAGTGACCACATGTCTGTGGTGATGGTGAGACACCCAAGTGGAGATTTAGTGGAGACAGCTGCATGTCCCAGTCTGGGGCCAAGTGGGAACACTGGGGAGATACTGGTCTAACAGGGACAAAGGACACCCCAAAGATGAAAGGAGCTCTCCAAGGACAGCAAAGGGACTCAAAGATCAAGGCCTCATAGCAAATCTCTGAGATTTAGGGTCAGGGAAAGGAGGAGAAACAGACCAAGTGACTGAGAAGAGCAGCCAGGGAGCAGGGAGGTAGTACATTGCGGCAAGCCAGGGGCAGCATGTGGAGGTGTGGGTCACTGAGGCAAAGCCGGTCAAAGTCAATATTCTGAGCCACAGGGGATGAAATTGGGTGAAAAGAAAATAAGACTTGAATCTAGAACACCTCTGCCTGCTTCTCCTTAGGAGGCAGGCTCCAAACAGTTAAATTAGCATCTTCACTGTTCACCTACTATTGGTATGCAAAAATCAGCTACCAACTTTTCTCATCTCTCTTCCCCTCTCTCAGGCCTAAAAAGAAAGAAAAATTAGAAACACAGTTTAAACTTCAGTCTAGTTTGCCTCAATTTACCCTCTTCTAAACTTCTGTGGGTTCTTTCTACCATCCCCGGTCTTCTCATCAACATCCCAAGTTGAAGCAAGACTCTCAGAGTGCAGACTAATTTATTCCTAACAAAGTGATTTCCTAATTACTACAAAAGAAACATGTAAGTAAATCTCTGATTACTTTAATATTGTCCAGAACCTTTCTCAACATTGTCCAAAGTCCTTTCCCCAGATTGCCTAAAAATCCTCAGTCTCTCAGTCCTGATCATCTCACCAACATCAGAGTTCATCTCTACGTTTTCAAAGACATCTTCCTTTGGCGTGCTCCTTCTCTTCCATGCCGTCTTCTCCGTGTCATCCTCTTCCAGGTAGTAGAAGAAACTTCATGCACTGGAACCAGCAAAGTTCACTTTCTTTTAAGGCCTGACTTTGGCACGGCCTCTCCCAGACTCAAGTTAAACTCAGCAAAACAAACTCCAACCCGGAGTTCAAATCTGCAGACTCCTTAACTTCCTTTAATACACATGCTCCTAGCCTGGACCCGCTAAAAGCTGCAGGCCTCAGGCCTTGGCCACATGGCCAAGCTTACATGGCTCATATTTTCATCCTGCAAAGTCTGCAAAATGGCCTATCTGCATCCCGAATCAGAATTTGAACCGAATCTCCATAGAATCTCTCTCCTCTTTCTTTGTTTCAAACTTCTTTATATACCCTTATTTCCTTCCAAGAGAACTCCTGAGGTAGGAAGCCCTATCAGGCCTGTATGTTAATTCAAATCCTACCCAGCTCTTAGTAACATTAACAATTCTAAAGCAAGAGACAATGGCACCCAAGGTGGGTAGGTGACCCCTATCAGGGAGAACACACTAATGGTACATCTCTTAAAATATATAAATATTTATAGTTAAATATATAAACATAAATATATAATTAGATGCATTATATAATATATAACAATATATGTATATTTTAATTAATTAATAAAAATATTTATTTTTATGATTTTATTTTACATCACTTTCTACCTCAGGTTCCCCCACCACCTTATCACTGGTGAACCATCATCTTAGTCTTTTGTCCCCCACCCACTCCCGACTCCCCCTATCCCGACCAAGCTAAGCTCTACACTTCAATTCTACTGAAAGTGAGTTTCAAAATTTTCTTGTCTGTTGGTTTGTTTTCCCTGTGTCCTGCATATAGGTGAGACTGAAATTGGGTAGGAAAAGAGAAACTTTTTAACTATAATTTATAACTGAAAAAATTCTCTTTTTCTAGCTTCTCCCTAAGAAGCAGACTTGAAGCAGTTACCTTGCATTTTTACTGAACTACTTACTATTGTTATGTAAATGCAAACCACTAGCTTTTCTTGGCTTTCTTTCTCCCAGCCCTACAGGAAGAAAAAAAAATAGTTAGAACTGCATTTTGAACGCACAGCCACTTGCATCAAATATAACTTTTACAATTGCTGCAGCCCAAGCTATTCAGACTCCTGGGTCCTTCTCATCTGTAGCCCCTTTATATTATTTTTCAAGCTAGACTAGATTTTTAAAGTAAAAAGAACTATTTATTTTTAACAAGTGATTTCCTAATTACTACAAAAATTAGAAAAACCCCGATCATTTCAACAAAGTTTAAAACCTCAGTCTTTTAATCCTGATCATCTCGCTAATGTTTAATCAATCAGAGTTTATGAGCATGTGCTCCAAACATCCTTCCTTCTCCTTTGTGTTACATCCAAGCAGGTAGACAAAGATGCTACTGTCTTCTCCTTGCTGTGTTCTCTTCACTTCAGGTAGTAGAAAGAAACTCCAAAGAACAGGAACCAAGAACAGATTCATCAATTAGGCTGACTTTAACACACACACACACACACACACACACACACACACACACACACACACACACACAGGCTTAACCATGCTAAAGCCGTGAGTCCACAGGGTTGGATCCAAGGCCAGGTTGCCCCACTCGGATACGTGGACTTACATTGTTCTCCCCAGGATGCTAACCCTAAAATTGGTTGCTCTCCCAAATGGCTTATCTCTTTTTTGGTGTCTTAAGCCTTGTTATACATTTCTTTCAAAGTCTTCCTGCCAAGGACTTCTGGGGGGAGGGGGCTAGTCAGTTCTGACAGGCAGGTATGCAAATCAAAGCACTACCCAGCTCTCTGGGAAATGGCAATTTTAAAGCAACAAGACACAGTGGCACCCAGGGGCTAAGCTCTTGGCATCAAGACCACCTAGTATTTCTTTTTTTCTTCCTGGCTTATTTCTGCTAGCATGTTTCCTGCTAGCTCCAGCCATGATATTTTATTTCCATGCTTATATGTTTTAGATATAAGCCGAGCTGCTTCATTCTGGCCTCCGGTAGCCCATCAGGAGACATCAGCCAGGTGCAGTGAACAGAACATGGTCCATCTCTGAGTTGGGTTTTCCAGAAGTTTCTCACCTCCAGCCCTTCAGAGTGCCTGGCAGGCCCTGTGTGAGACACTGATGATGAAGACACATGGCTGGAACTCCCTGTAGCTTCTGTAGTCTCCTGGAGGTGTTCCTTGCGGGAGCCAGGATGTGTATACCCTTTGCCCTGAGTGAAGAGCTACTGAATTCCTTGTCACTCCCACTGGCTCTGGCCCGTGTGAGTTAGCTCAGCCTGCTTTCCTCCTTTCCTCTTCCCCGGGGCTTTTCCCTGCCTCACTATACTCCACACACACACACACACACACACACACACACACACACACACACACACACACAGAGGCATGTGTGTCCCAAGAGCTGATCCTGCTTGCACGGCTCCAGCTCCAACTTGGCCTTGCCTGATTGGTCACCCCTCTGTGCTGGAGGGCATGGAATTGAGACCCCAAGAAGACAAGGTTCAACCCTCACCTGGGGACCTGGGAGGTGACCTGAGTTGGAATAAGGTCCTGGCAGACATGTAACTGTCCTTAGAGGAAGGACCAATGCCCAGGAAGAAGCCGTAGGAAGAGGGAGGCAGAGACTGGCATGCCAGGCAAGTGCCAGGGTGCTGACGAGAGGCTCAGAAGGCCTTGCCCTGCAGCTTGCAGAGGAAGCCCAGACTGTGGATGCCCTCAGTCCTGAGGGGGGGGACCTGCACTACCTCTAAAGTGTGGCTGCAATAGTTAGTAACTATTGTCTGATTCTTTCTTCCCGGGGCTTCCTTTACTGTGTGAGATGCTCTTCTTCCTGCTCCTGGATGGGCCATCAACCCTCTACCATGTCCAGACCGTCTCTGACATGTCCTCTGTACACCCCCCCCCCACCATGAATGCATGTGGAGGGAGTGTACGGTCTGCTGGGGGAAGCTTGTGGCATGCCATGGCTCTTTATTTGAACCTGTCTGTGTCATAAGATCCGCCAGTTAGGATATGACATAGGTGATTCCCCTAGACATCCTCAAGCTACCATTATTCAAATTATACTACTCAGTCTGTGATGCCCAAGGTGTCAGTTGGTAGGAGGACCTTTGAGGACTTTCCCAGCCAGGGGTTGTTCTTACTGTGTGGCCTGGATGTATTTTCCTACGAACATGAACCAGAAATGAGTTGGACCTTGTGGTTAGTAGCAAGACTTTAAATAGAGAAGAAACTCCCAGACTGTCAGTTCTCTGCACTTAGCCTCCTGCAGTCCCCTGTCGCCTGCCGCCATAGCCTCCCAGACTTGCATTCTGGGTCAGGATGGATGGTGGCCCTAGTTCAGGTGTTTCCAGGTTCTGCTGTACTTCCCCTTCTTGGGTAGTAGAGGAAGTCTGGTAGTTCTTGTAAGTACCTCCAGCATCCATCTACCCCCTCAAGATGCCTCTGTCACCTATTAGATGAGGCTGAATGGATTCAGACTGATTTTACTGAACACCTACTTTGTGCCAGCTTTCACATGAGGCAGGACAACACTCTTGAGCTTCCTGTTCAAAAATTTCTGTTGACTATCAAGTAACCTTCCATGAGGCCATTTTCCTGATGAGAAACACATCAATAAATGAGCAAGATGACACTCAGAGAGGTTAAGTCATTGGTCTAATGTCACAGAGCCTTTTTCAGATCTAGGACTGCCTGACTTCAAAGCTAGTATTGCATTTTTCTTGATATTTTATGACCATTAAGAAGCAGCCCTAAGTAGAACTGCCTTGTCAGGAGGGAGGGCTTATTGATAAGTGTCCCGTGCTTGGGACTGCACGTAGGTGGACATTCAGTAGCCCAGGAAGGGTTTTGGCTGTTGATTTATGAACTTGGGCTCCAGATGTTCAGGACATACTGCGCGTCTGGCTAGCACGTGGCCTGGGGGCCTCTGCATCAGGACACTGGGTTGACTGCTACTGGGCTCCTGCTTCAGTGTCCCCAACCACAAGGTCAGCTTCTCTGATTCAGCACCTCTTCCACAGCATTCAGAACCAGACCTCCTGGTGGCCACCAGAGTCGTGGCTGCTCCCAAGGTGCCCAAGTAGGCCAAAGGCCCCACCTCCACCATCCCTAACTCTTTGAGCGACATCATCTCCTCCCCTGGGGTCAGTCCTGCTGGAAGACCTGGGCAAGGGTCATGACCTCTCTGAACTTCCTTGGTTTCCTCTCTGAAGCCATCTCAAGCTAGTGGAAAATCTCATGGGCACCTTGTGAGGTGGCACTAGCCAAACAATAACCACTGTGATTTTCTAGGGCCCTGGCCTTCCCAAGTCAGGGCTCAGATTCCAGCCAGGTGAGTGTACTGGCATTTTGATTGTGCCACTCACCCTCTTACCCACTGGGCGTGTTTGGCAAGGTCCTTGACTTCTTTGTGCCAGTTTCTTCTTTTGCAAATGGCAACCTTTCCAACCTACCTCTCTGCTCATGAGGGTTTAGTGAGACCATGTGGGTCAAACTCACAAGTTGGCATGGGGCTTGTGGAGTGTGCCATAGAGGTGTACCTGTTATCACTGTGATACAGTTTGTATAGATGGAAGGTTTGGCCCTGTGTTGAGCAATAGTACTGGAGTAATTTTTCCAGTAATCTGTGTGCATTCCACTTCTCTAGATCCATTTAATTAAGCTGTGTACTCAGTTTTCAGACATTATGCCATTTATTGCACACTGAATAGACTGCAGTGTAGTGTCCGCATCATGCTTATATGCATTGGGAAACCAGAGCATTCATGTGCCTCACTTTACAGCAATGACTGCTCCACCTTGGTGGTCTGAACTGAACCTATACTACCTCTGAAGAGTGACAGCATGAGAGATAGCAACTGTTGTCTTATTCTCAGCTCAGCTGGATAAATGAGGTGCTGTTACTAGCCTCATGTTATAGATGGGGAATGTCAAGGGCTTAGGGCCAGGTCCCAACATGTTGGGTCTATCTGTTAAGGGCAAACTCTACCTTCCGCCTTTACCAACTACCAGAGATGGTGCTTCTGTACTTGGAGCTTAGTGATCTGCCAAAGTCTTCTTGAAATTCTTGATGATTTTACCTTGGAATTTTTAAACAAAGTCTGGCCTCCTGACACCTCTCTCCTCCCTGGATGGGTACCCTGCTACCTGTTCTCCTTCCCTCTGCCCTCTGCTCCTGGTGGGAACCTGCACACAGGCACTGGGAGGGGTCCACTCTCACCCTGTGCCTGGGAAGCATGACCTCAAATAGCAAGTTAATCAAACCACTGCAGAATAAGACAGATTGCAGAATAAAGCAGACGCGTCCCTCTTCCCGTTTTGAAGGGAGGCCCAGAATTTGCATGTTTTTCTGGTTGGATTTTCCTGATTATGTATCTGGCCCTGGAAATGATAATTTCCTTCCTGTAGACAAAATGAATCAGAATATGGATTCCAGTTCAATAATTCAGTGTGATTGGTTCTGATTTTGGATTTGTGGGAAGAGAGACAAGAGTTCTTACAAGGTGGCACTTTGGCCACTCGGACAGAGATGGGCTTCCCGAAGCATGATCTGCATCTGAAAGGTATCCACTTCCCAGCCTGCAGTCCTGTTTGGTAGAGAGTGCGGGGGAGGACTGTTTTCCTTCTGCTTCTGTAGATCCACTCCTCGGACAGAGTTTTCTCTTTGAAACACAGTGAATGATTACCTTATACGAAGGTGAATGTCTCTGATGGTGAAACTGGAGCCTAGCCCTTGAGGCCTGCAAACTGCCTGGAGGGGGGTGGCAGGAGGCACCAGGGAGGCCCCTCCAGCTGGCAACTATCTCCTGCTTTCTCATGATATCTCAGACGAAGCTCAGGCTGCAGCGCAAGGAGGGGAGGATGCCAGGCACACAAGCTTGCTCCCCAGAGTGGAGTGGAGAGCTCCTGTTGATCCGTATCACCTCTACCAGCTAAGGCTGCTTCGGGACAGAGGGAGCAGGTGATCCGGGACCTCTGCAGGTCTGTGTCTGTGAGTGGACGTGTGTAGAGTGGAACAGATGTGTTCTGCTGCAAGTGGTGCTGATGGCCTGGGTGCAGGCCATGGTATAGGTGCAGGATGGAACCTTCCAAGAAGAGTGAGGGATGCAAGAGCAGCCTGCTGAAAGAGGCAGGTCTGAGGAAGGGTGCCCTGGTGCGAGAAGAGAGCTGGTGGCCAGAGGGTCTCCACTCCTTTTCTAGCCCAGGGAGACTGTCCCATCTTTTTTTTTTTTTTTTTGAGACTAGGTCTTGCTATTTTTGCCCGTGGAAACGCAGGCTCTCGTTGCCCAGGGTACCACAGACTCAAGCAATCCCCAGCCTCAGCTTTCCAGGTAGCTGGGATTACAAGTGCATGCCACCACCCCAGCTATTTTTTTTGGGACTAGGTCTCACTACGGGCCCCAGGCGGAACTCGAACCGCGATCCCCAGCCCCGGCCGCTTCATAGGCTGAAGGAGACAGTCCCATCTTAAAGAGCCACATCTGCACTGCCTGGACCATCTTTGAGCCCTTCACCCAGCCCTGCATTTAGCAGCTATTGATCCCCTACATCCAGGCATGCCGTTTTTTGGCCATCCTGTTCTCACACTCCTCCTAAGTTCCTGCCTCTCTCCAATCCACTGTCTCAGGAGGCCTCTCTCCCAGGCAAACTGACCCTTTCTATTGCTCTGTGCACAGAGAGATGGGAAGGGGGGGAGTGGCCAGGGCATAAAGCCTTTGCCTCAGGATCCATGGGGCATTTTGCCTCTGCTCAGAGAGGGATCCTGACTATGAAGTGACGTTAGTTCTGTGACCTCTCAATGTGGAATTGAATAACACATGTGCTTTTTCACTTGTCAGCAGCACTGACTTTTGTTTCTTCATCTGGCGTCCTTCCTTGCACACACAGCTCCTTTTTCAATCTTTTCTATTGCAAAGATATATGTTTGGTGAGTTTTGCCAACTGTCTATACCCTGGTACTTACCACCCCAAAATGGTCCTACAGGATATTTCCATCTCCCCAGAAAACTTGTGACTCTATCGGCTTCCTTCCCCAACCTCTCACAAAGGTAACCGCAGCTCTCACTTCCATTGCCATTGAAAACGGTTCCCTGTTCTAGAAATTACAAATGGAAGCTTGCTTTTTGATGTCTGGCTGATTTCATGCCATGTAGAATTCATGGTGCTCATCTGGCTATGTTTGAAGCTGCTACTACTTTTGTTGCTGTCTCATAGATTGTCCCGATGTATCACACTCATTTATTCTTTCATCTGTGGATGAATATTTGGGTTGTGTTTATTTTGGGGGTGACAATGAATAAGGCTTCTATGAGTCTACCAGTGCAATCTTTTTATAGACGTATGTCCGGGGGAAATACCTGGGCGTGGAAGAGTTGGGTCATGGGCTTAGTGTATTTTCAACTTTATAAACAACTGCCCAACTGTTTTTCCAGTGGCTGTTTCATTCTCTCCTCCCACCATTACTATACACGAACTTTCACTGCTCCACATCCTCACCAACACTTGTTAGTGACAGTCCTTTTCATCTTAACCCTTCTGGTGGGTGTGAAGTGGTAGCTTGCTGTTACGATTTGCATTTTTCTGGTGACTAATGATACAGAGCACCCTTCTATGTACTTGTGCATAGTTCTTATATGAGGTGTCTAAGTCCTTTCTGAATTCTGGGAAGGGGCTTGATGTCTTATTATCAAGTTCCAAGAGTTCTGGACATATTCTCAGTACAAACCTTTTGTCAGATGGAGGTGCTACAGAGACTCCTTCCAGTCTGTATCTACCCCAATCTTCTGAGTCTTCTCGGAAAACTCAGAAATAGATTCTCTGCCTCCACCTTATTTTAGCAAGGCAGTCACTGAAGCACAGAGAAGTCAAATAAAACACCAATGTCACACAGCAGCTTAGCAGCAGAGCCAGGATGCAGTTCATGGGGGCTGCCGAGGGCTGACATCTGGAAATTCCCAGGGAAAACGCCACACGCGAAGCTTGTGTCTCCCTGCAGCCTGGAGGTGCAGGGCCTCAAGCCAGTACCAGGCTAGGTTATTCCAGTTCACAGGCGCTCCCTCTGCCTCCCACATACCAAACCATCCTGGGAAGTAGCTGGCTCCCAGAGCCCAGCTGGGGGCACCGTCTTCTCGGGAGGATGCCACAGAGCTTTGCACTGCTCCGATGAAAGACAAACTGTGGGTATTTTTACAGGCCTCCAAGGATGCTGGCAGAATTCCCTCATGCCAGGAATAGCGAAGAGGGGCCTGGACAAGCTCGCTGCCAGTCCTGCTCGGGGTGATGATGCTGGAAGAGGAGAGTAGGGCAGTGGGAAGGGTAGAGACTCTGGGTGAAGGGCAGAGCTGGGGATTTGTCCATAGCTATCTCCACAAAGGCCTGTTGGGTGCCCCAGCGACTCTGAGCAAGGAAGGGGTTCCTGTGAAAAGGCAGAGTGGGAAGTTGGGGGGCTCTGGTTCCCAGGGGTCTCCATGAATCACTGAGTGCGAACCAGGCCTCCTTTTTGGAGGGCTCCCCATGTACCCAACATGGCACCTGCACTTGTATCCCCACTGGTGCCAGACAACAGAACAGACATATTTTGCCCGTGCTGTCTTAATGCTCATCCTCTGCACCCCCCCCCCCCCGCCAGAGAGATATTAATAAAATGCTCACAGGAGGGACTGAGATTTAGACAGGGTAAGTAATTTGTCTGCAGACGCAGCCTGTGCACGGGGGTGAAGTCTGAACAGGGGGTTCGCTTTTTCCAAAGCTCTGTGGCTTCTATGTTCCACTCCGTCTTTTGGCCCAACAAACCTGCATCAGCAATCCTGTGCTGGCTGGCGTGCCATTAGGTGCCCTGGTCAGGGCATATCTATCCTTGTTGGGGACACTGTCATGGGTGGAATGGTGGCCCCCAAGACATGTCACTGTTCTAGGATGTGAGCTCATTTGGAGAGCGGGATTTTAAAAATATCATTATTTGTTTATTTTCTTTTACTTTGTTATCTACCCCTGTGGCTCAGTCCTCATGGCCCCAGGCAAACTGCAAGGCAGGCTGGGAGATGTAGTCCTCCCAGGAGGAGCAGGTGGGGTGTGAGCATGCATTGACCAGGTCCAGGCTGGGCCCATCTTAGGGGCTGTCTTCCTCATCTCTTGCTTTTGCCCAGACTTGGGTGGCTTCAGGGGATGTCTTCCTGTCACCCATCTCGTGGGACATTTGTCCTTGCTGTCAATACCGAAGAGCTTTTCTGGGTCTCTCACTGTCTTGGAGGCCCCGGGGCTGAGTTTGAAGCTGCTGATCACTCGAGAGCTCCCAGGGTGTATGCAGGCAGGCCTTCCCACGGAGAGGGAGAGCTGCATCCACCATCTTGGGCAGTGCCAGCCTCAGGCTGCAGCTTCTTCCATTCCTCACCCTGAGTTCAGGACCATGGGCCACAGAGCCCATGTCGTGGGCAACCTGCCGTCTGCCACTCCTCACACTGCTGTTCCAGGCAGCTCCCAGCCCAGGGCCTGAGCTGGTCTTCACCCCTTCGGCTTGTGCGAGCAGCAGGGTATGTGCTGGGATCTGCCCCTCCCCTCCAGACTCTCAAACCACACCACCTCCATGAAGCCTCTGTCAATCAGCTGAAACATATCCCACTTGCCTGCCCTGTAAGGTGGAAGCAGAGACCTACTGGGGGTCCTATGTGCTGTGCCAGCTCTAGAAGCCTCCATCCATGCCTGCCTTTCTCTGTAGCTATGAGACACAATCGACGGCGCTGACTGCCACCTGCTTCTAGGGTGTGTGACACATTTAGACAAAGCCATTGGCGTCCTTGACCCTGGAGTTCTTGTCTTGCTTGGCAAGGAAGCTTTAGCTCTTAACCTGCTCCCCTTTCTTTCTCACCTTTAAGGACTCCTGGCTCCTTCTGTCATGGGCTGGCAGGGTGGGAAGACCCATGTCTCAGGCTTCGTGGGGAGAGGTCCTCTGTGCTGGTGCTGGACATGGGTAGGGGGGTGACGGTGTCGGTGTGTGGAGGCTCACAGCTGGTTTCCATCCCACCTGGTTTCCTTAGCGAACATGGGCTACTGTCTGTTTCTGTCTGGGAGGAGTTGACACTGTTCTTTGTTTCTCATACTACTTCTGGAGGGTTGTTCTGATGGGTTGTTCTTTGGGTCAGTTGTCATGTGCAGGACCTCATGTATTTCCTGGACGTTCACTTTTCTCCTCTTCCCCTCCTGGGGCGGGCAAAGTTCATGTTCATTGAGATTTTTAATAGGCGGCAGAGACTGTCCCTGGGTTCACACTCAGTGTCGTCTCTCTGGCTCCTCAGTGTCATTCTGATCGGGTCAAAAATGGGGCAGAAGCCTCTAACCAACAAATCACAGGTCCGCATCACCCATGCAGAGCAGTTAGCAGTTGCCAGACAAACGCGGCTCAACAACAGGGTTTTTATTAATAAGGGAAATTAACCAAGAAAACAAAAAGACCTCAAAGCCACAAGTGGCAGTTACCGCAGTCACCATTTTCAGTCCCAAAGGTCCCAGAGACACAAGTCCAAGATGGTGCCCTTTGCCCCCCCAAACCTGAGGCAGGCACTCTGCAAATGCCCAGTCCTTCTCGGGCATCTTCTCTTTGCTTCTTCTCCAGTGTTCTGAGCTGCTCCGCTTCTCGAAGGCTCTCCATATTTCTCCTACAATTGCTGATGCACAAGTCAGCTTCCCACATCCTGGCCATCTCCAAGTACCAGCTCACTATGCCGCCTTGCTGCAGTGTCACCTCTCCACACTGGCACTTTTCTGCTGGTCACCATGACTCCTTGCCACCATGAGCTCACTCTTCCAGGAGACTTACCATGGCAGCCATGTGGGCCTGTTCTCTCAGTCCGCCATTCTAGTCTCTCCCCTTTTCCTTTTCCCCCCGCTATCCTTGCTCCTTCCTTTTATCTGCCTTTTGGCACTTCTCACTTCTTCTTGTGCATCTTTCTCTCCAACCCCATATACAAGGGTATTTTGGTGCCAATACAATTTTTAACTGCATCACTCACAACCTTGTATCCGTTCTGCAAGGCAATACCGTCAGCATCCCGTTACGGTCAGGGCAGCTATGGCTGAGAGTCTGACTCCACATAGCAAGCATCTTTTCATGACACATGCCACTATCTGCACCTTGCATGGACCTTCTTATGTCTAACTGTAGCTCGTTTGTGGGTTATTTTGACTTTTGGTTTCTTTAAAAAAATTTTTTAATTAATCATTTTGTTGTTTGCATTCCATCCGTCCGTCCGTCCGTCCGTCCGTCCGTCCGTCCGTCCGTCCGTCTGTCTATCATCTGTCTATCTATCTTACATCATTATATTTCCTTGGATTCTCCCTCCACTCCATCACCTGAGAGCCTTCATCTCAATCTTCCCATGCTCCTTCCTTCCTTCCCTGATCTCTCCTTCCCATTTCCCCCTCCTCAAAAGCCTGCCCCCTCCCTGCTGTGATTTATTTACACAATGGGATATTATTCTGCAATCAAAACACACAAATATGGCACATTTGTGACATGGCAGGACCTAGAGGGCATCATATCAGTAAAAGTAAGTCAGAAAGGAAAAGACAGAAACTGTCTGGTCTCACCTACACATGGGATGTAGGGAAGACAGGCCAGAGGCCAGGAAAAGCCCAGGGTAAGCTGACAGTGGAGAGGTGGCTTCGGGTTTCTTCTGCCCCCTGTACTGGGTGCCCACGTGCTGGGTGTCCGCAGTGCCAGGGAATCACGGCTCCTGGAGGTGGGCTTGAACGCTCATTTGTTTGCACTTATTATTTCCCGAAAGGCAGAAAAAAAAAGTCCACTTAATGTTTCTTTTCTTTTATCTTCCCAGACCCTGCAGGGCCATTCTCCAGCTCTTTTGGAGCAGATGTAACCGAGAAATCAATGTCGCTGTTAGATTAATCCCTGTCAGCCGTCGTGTCGCTGCCTCTCATGCCCATAGCGTTGACAAAGATGTCAGAGGCAGGAGGAGGCTGGTACTGGAAAGGAGGGACGGGGCCTCTGAAGTGAAGGGGGGAATCAAAACCCCACGGAGCCTCACTCAGCCTCCCAGACGGTGCAGGTGGCCTCCTTGGGCAGAATCAGGTCTCCGCAGCACAGGAGGTGGGCGGCAGCTGGCATAGCTGAGGGGAGGAGGGGAACCTGTGACCTTCTGCCATCCCGAGGCCTGCAGGAAGCTGAAGCCGATGGTGGTAGAGCAGCAGCCTGAGCTGAAATTGTTCTCCTCTGGCTACCAGCTGCTCACAGACAGGGTGAGACCAGGCTGATCCCACACACTTCGCTTCTTCCAGTGGCTCTGGGCTCTTACTACTGTGGGTTTTTGTTTTGAGACTAGGTCTCGCTGTGTTGCCCGCGGTAGCCCCGATTCTGAGGACTCAAGCGATCCCCAGCCTCAGCCTCCCAGGTAGCTGGGATTACAGGCATGCACCACCACACCTGGCTACTTTTTGAGACTAGGTCTCGCTATGTTGCCTGGGGTAGTCTCGAACCCGCAAACTCAAGCGATTCCTAGCCTCCGCCTCCCGACTGTGGTTACCACAAATGTTATTATTATTTCCTCCTACAAGGAGGGAGAGCATCCCTTGACTATCCTGATGGAAGCACACAGCGGGCTTGCCTGGGGATGCTGGTCCTGTGTCCAGAGCCCATCCAGCAGCCTGCCACCTGGTTGTTGAGCATCTTAGAGGAGTCCGGTGTCACTCTAGGGGGGTAGGGTGGGGTTGGGGGGTTTAGGGGGCTGGTGGAAGGACTGCAGTGCACATATTCAAGACATCTGCTTCCAGGAACTTCAGCACAAAGAATTGAGTTCAGCTGTGAGCTTGATTTTTTTTCCCCTATAGAGGTGGCCAGCTTCCCACCTCTGGCCCCTGACCTCTGAACCTCTTCTTCCCCTCCTTTGCCGAGCAGTGGTTCTTTAGCAAGGGTGAGATAGTTGGCAGTGTTGATTGTGGGGACGTGCGCGTGTGCATGCATGTTACTATCATCTAGTAGAGAGAAGTCAGGGCTGCTGTCCTATCCAGCCATGCACAGGACAGGCCCCACACTCAAGACTTACTCAAACTGCTGTGCCAACAGTGTCAGGGGGGAGGGGCCAGAGGCTTCTCAGCCAGAGTCTGCATTTCCCAGCTTCCCTTGCAGCGAGGTGTGGTCGGTGACCAGCTCTCCACAGGGGAGTGTGAGCAGGGGTCTTGGGCAATGGCGGTGCCTCTTTCCCCTTCCTCAGGCTAGGTGAAGAGAATAAGGTCACGGGTGCCCTTGGGGGCATCTAGCACCTGTGGGGGGGGAGAACTCACATTGTGCTCTCATGAGGATGCGCGGTGCATTTTCTCGGTGGCATTTGGGTGGTTCCGTTGTCCTGATTTACCATCTCTCAAGACTGGAGTTACCAAATCAGGGCCAGGTCTGCGATAAGAACAGCTAACAATGGTTGGGCCTCTCTGCAACCAGACCCCAAGGTCTTAAATATAAGATTTCACTTGATCCTCATACCAGCCCGCCCGGTAGGTGCTCTTATTCTTGTTTATAGATAGAGAAACAAATGCTCAAGGAGGGTCGCAGGGAAGGTTGGTGCCCTGTGGAAGACTTGCATAAAGATTCCACCTCAATGCATAGAGATTGCTCTTCTCCCAAGCCTAAGAGTCCCTCAACCCAATGAGGTCACTAGCTATTTCCTCCTTGGTTCCTCTGCCTCCGTTGGAGAAGCTGCAGACAGAATGGCTTTTATTTCGTTCTCAACCCAGTTGCATTGCATTTATGTATTTATTATGAATCTAGAGGTTTTACCTGATTTGGGTTTTATTTTCCCCCCCAACACCATTCTTGTTTCTTCTTGATCCTTTCTCCTTCCCAATTCCCCTTAAACTCAGAACCCTTGCTTTGTTAAATGATGTCTGCTAGTTGTGTAACTATTATATATCATCAAATCATGCCCTGTATGATTTATAGTGAATATCTGGTTGTTATTCTGACGTGATACATGCCATCCCCTCTAACTCCCTTCATCTTGCTGTAACTGGCTGCATTTCATCTCTCCTTGTAACCGAGTCATTCCTCCCAATGTGAATTTAATATTAATACATCTCCTTGATCTGGTCATCAGTGGCTAATTAGCGACTTCCCTGTCCTCACTATTGTACACAGTGCTGCAAGAACATCTTCAAGACCGGATCTGAATCTGCCTCTTCCCTGCCCTCTTTAGTGATTGTCCTTTGCTGGCAGCATGAGGGGCTTATTGGTACAGAGGGGACCCTCTATGGTCATTGTACCCTACTTTTAACCCCTGGCATCTCCTGCTCCTCCCTTGCCTGTGAACTTGGGACTTCGGCTGCATTGCAAGAAGTAACCTTTCTTCTTTTTTAAAAACTGTTCTTGCTCTGCAGAGGGAATCACAGCTAAAGTAACAAGCTTTCTCTGTGTATTTTTCAGAGTTCAAGCAGGGATTGTTTGACCATCTCCTGGGAACAATGTTGAAAAGATTCTTCTACTGGGTGGGAGGTGCATTCCAAGCAGACAGTGCCACAGTTCTTCCAAACACAGCTAATTGCATGATGAAAGGTGAACCCAGTTTTTCAACTGCGTTTAGCTCTCAAATTCTGTTTGTTCTGTTAAAGACCATATTGACTTTGGAGAGTAATTTGGCAGTATTACACTACAGAAATTTTACTCCTAATTATACTCCCCGGAGAACTCACAATTGCAAAGGAGAAATGTAGTATTTGTAACAGAAGGGAAAAAACCAAAAAACAAACCCAAAATGCAAACAGCAGCAGCAGCAGAAACCCAGTGTTAAGCTAAACGCTCATCCACAGCAGAATGGATGAATAAACGCATATAAAAGGAATGTTCTAAAGGAGGGAATATAGAGGAACCAGAATTAGTTTAATCGCAAAAACATCATGTTGGCATGAAAAGCTCTTGGAAGAAGGATGGGTGTAGCATGAAGTCAAAGGGGATACTGTGCCTGCTACCAATCAGGCTCCTAGTCAGGCTCCCAGGTGCTGCTGGGACTCTGAGAGGGGAGGAAGGGCCATTGACATTGTCTGTTAGAGGGTAACATGGTCACGAATTCTCTGCACTCTCTGGTCTCTCTCCACCCCTAAGCATCTCAGCCGGCTTCTGACTTGTTTCTTGAACACATGATGGCAAAGGTGGTCTAGAAGGCTTGCATTCCTGCTTGGAATGCTTTGCCATCCTGCAGCCAGTGCTGGTTGACCAGGGGCTTCACAGAGAGAAAGACCCCACCGTCAGCTAGTACCAACCATGGGACAGTTGAGTGGGCCACACAGAAGGGAGCCCAGCTGACCACCAAGTGGCTCCCCACTCATGAGGGTTTCAAACCAGCCCATACCCTTGGAGCAGAACTTCCCAGCCAGGCCCACTCACATGCAGCCCACAGCGCTGTGAGCACTCACTGGCTTTGCTGGCCTCATTGCCTTGCGGGTTATTATGTTTGCAGGTCAACGCAGAAGAGTGAAGGACAAGAAGAGGCACTGAGGTTTCTTGCAACCAGCATGTGGAAGCTACCAGAAGAAAGGCATCCTTAGTGCAGGAACCCCATGGAGCTACAACCTGGGGTGAGGGCTGTCAGATAGGATCCTGCAGCAACAGAACTGTGGCAGGGACAGGGTGGGAGGAGAAATAACCCAGTCTTTCTGTC
>PVHY01023826.1:0-20425 GCA_004024945.1 Uropsilus gracilis
TGCTTGTCTCCTAAGCTCGTTCCTGCACCCAGAACGTCTCCATCCATCAACAGCTGATGCGTGCAAGGCCTGTCTCAAGCACCAGTGTGACTTGGGGTCCGACTGAGCTTCCCACTAAGCATGTGGTGAGTTTGCAGCAGCGCCCGCTCTGGAACCTGCATTTACTGAGGCAACCGCCGGCCCTCCGCAGTGATTCATGAGGTCAGGGGGAGGTCAGGATTTCCCTTTCGTCTCCCGAGGGAAGCATGCGCCAGCGGGAAGGGCAGCTCTGTCCTCCTGCTGGCCCTAGATTTCCCTGCAAGGGGACGGCAGTGACAGTCGTGCAGGAGGAACGAGGTGGATCTGGTCACCTGTACGGACTGGTTGTTCCAGTCCCATCGGAGTGGGCTGGGCCCACAACACGCATGGCACTCCTAGGCCATCGGGGCCAGACTGCCTAAGCATGGAAAATCATTTGACAGGTAGGAGTGACCCCTTGGACGGCCAGCCCCCTACTGACGGGTCAACAGAATCCAAGGCCATCATCAAGTGTGGAGCCAGGGTGCTGATCAGAGCCCCGAATATTCACCTGGGAGGGCGGGGCGGGGCCGGAAGAAGCCCTTCCTCGCCTCTGTGTACCCATCAGCCTGGCAACACGCAGGTGAGCTCAGGCTGTGTGTCCACACGCCCCCATACCAGCGTCCCCACCCACACGGCGCCTGGCAGAGGGTCGGCCACTGAACACACCCGGGCGGGAGCTTCCTTCCCATTTCTCCCTCCCAAGCCCTGACACATTTGGCGGGGAATGTGGGGGCAGGGAGCAGAGGAACAAAGCACACGGCCCCCCATCATCCACCGGCCGCTGCTGGGTTGTGATTAAAGAGGACAACGTTGGTCCTGCCACTCTCAGCTGGCAAGATCCACACGCACTGTGACTTTTCCCAAGAACCGAGGACTCGGGTATCTCAGGCAGGATCCTGTAGGATCCTGCTCAGAACTTCTGACTCAAAACCTAACGAGGCTCAGCTTCTTGGTGGCTGGGGCCGCCGTAGGGCCACAAGCAGAGTGACATTGCCGGGCCCTGGTTGCACAAGAGCATGATGTCGGCTTTCTGCTGAAGCCGGGCTGTTGAGCAACGCGGCCTGGAGAGCGCGGTCACACGCAGAAACCTGTCCAAAGGTTCTAAGAATTTTATATCTTTAAAAACACTCAATGTAGTTCTTTATGTGTTGGGATGTGGGCTCTCCAAGTCCCCGATTAGCATTTTTCCAGAGTCTGTCCTGAATCTGGGGTCAGGCCATGAATTTCCAGGGAACACGTTCCTTTTCAAATAGCCCGCAGTGCATTTAAAATGAGGGAGGGGTTCCCAGCTAGCTCTCCACTTCCTGCATCTGCTCTCTCCTCCCCCCCCCCCCACCTCTGTCAGCAACCATTTTCTTCATGCTGAGTCTCGGGTAGCAGAATCAAGAGCTTCCACGAGGCAAGGCAGGTGGATGTGGACAAGAGACGGTTCATCCCCTCTTGCAGGTAGGAGACATGCCTGGGATACAGCTGAGGCACCTGACTACTTGGTTTCTAACTTCCTCCTCCCACATCCCAGGATGCACCTGGAAAGCATCTTGGATGGGCACCATCTTACCCCTGACCCTGGGAAGAGAGGAAGATGAAGATGCCCAGAAGATGAGGAGTTGGTGAAGCAAACCTAAAGATCTGGGTCCCTCGGTAACTCCTGGACCAGGGCTACATGCTGACAAGTGCTTAGTAGCACAGCCTGTGAGATGTGGCCCTTTCTCTGGGGATGTTCTGCTTACCCTGTGGTGATCACGCTCCCTGACCCCGTGGGCTGGCAAAGAATCCACAAGGAAACAACCATTTTGTAAAGAATCTGCTTCATGAGAAGGGGAAGTTTTGTAAGAGGACATGTTGACCATCTTGGAGTATTTGAGGGGCAAGTTGGAGCCTTTGGAATTCCTATGCTGATACCCAACTTGTTTCCTCTCTTCATTTAAAGAGGTGTGTGTGTGTGTATGTGTGTGTGTGTGTTGGTGTGTTTTGTCATCTAGAAGGTAAGGAGTGTTCACAGGGGCTGATGAAGTGTGAACAAATGTACCTCCACAGCTAAGGACTGAATCCTAAATTCAAATGAGGAGAAAGTCTTTATTTAGGGAAAACCAGAGAAACTACCTCAGGGAGGAAAAGGTATCACATCTAACTGATAGTATGTACTAATATTTAGTCAGTTTATGAGTTTTTCCCTCACTTCTGCTCAACGGCAGACTTTCAGCTAGCATTAATCTCCTAATCAAAAGGGAACAAATCTATTTATAATTGACATAAATGATAGCGCTATTTATAGTTCCCTTTAGTGTTCCATGTTTCTCTGTGGGAGATTTTCCCTGAAACAAAAGCCTACTTTTTGAAGTAACAGTGTTCCAGGGGCAGACTTGCTCATTTCTGTTGCCCGAGAGATGTATTTAATTAACCTCTTAGCCCTGCTCTTGGGATGACGGCATGTGGAATTCACTGACCAATGACAGAGCTACACTTACATTTGCCCTTGGATTCCTGTCTACAGAAGGCACCCATGACCCAAAAAATGACAGTCCCCATGATGGAGAGGAAGAGGCACAAATATTCGCCTGGTGAATCCACACACTAACAGCCCTTCGCTCAGTTCTCTCCAGAAACATGCAACTGGTCCTGACTTCCTAAGAATTTTGGGGTGACTCCAGAGGTATTATCTCAATGTAAAAACCTTTTGGGGGTTGGGCTGGGCTGGCAGCACCCATTTTCTAAGCAAGAGACTCACATCCAGCTTCTAACCAACGCAGCCAAGTCATGAGTCTTGTTTGGGTTCCCTGCCCTCAACTTCGGTGTGCCTTTTGCAAACCAGCTTTATCTCGAGTAACAAAATTGATGTTCTTCAAGGAGACTGAGATACTGAATGCAGGGTTTCTGTGAAGTTCAGAAAGACCTCTGTTTTGAGAAATCCTTTTTGTGCTGACAGAAAAGGAAGCAGTGAGGTTGATGCTCTCGGCATCGGATCCTACGCAGACTGTTGGGGCACAGAGGGTTAGGTAAGAGAGATGCTAGACTCTGAGCAGGATGCCCTGAACTTAAGTTGCACTGAACTTGAGTTGGAAGATTGACCTGACCTTGACCCCCAACGGAGGGCTGCTTCAAAGAGCTTCTCTCCAGATCAGAGCCACAGCTGGTATGGAGAGTGCTCTGACCTCTGTCAGGGGGCAAGACACGCCACCTTACCCTCTTCTCAGCTGTCTGAGCGGACAGAAGGTGTCCGAAGAGGATGAATGCCACCTGACTTTTAAACATCAGTGGAAATCCTCACGATATCATATAAAGGGAGAGGAGAATCGAAGCTCCTGGTATTCATTGGAAACTTATAAACATTTTGAAAACTGCAAGTCCAGAGAGATTCAGGAGAAAAAGAACGCCATCTTTCCATAGGACGACTGATTTTAATGCCGTCGATTTATCTGATGACAGTTCCCAAGTGTGGGTCAAGGTTGAGTTCTCACACGGGTTGAAGGTAATACAAGGCAGGCTTGTACGTTACACCCTGACAACTCATATTCGTCATCTCCGCTGGCTCTTGCTTCAGCTTTCTCTTGATTTCTAGCATCACACAGACCATCCTAAAACACTGCTGGGATTGAATTCTATTTTTGAAGAGTGACTTCCTTCTTTTAGATTCATATTTTACAACTGCGCCTTCAGATCAAACTCCATTAAGTTGAGTTTGTTTCTGGAGTCTCTCAGTCTTGACTCTGTAACCTTACAACGTGTTGAGGGCCCTTTTGCCAGGGAGAGTGGCTGTCTGGATGTTCCGTAACTTGAGACATGGCCACTTTTGAAGGTAATGTGCACAGCTCTTTCTGTTTCATTTTTTCCAGGGTGTTTGTGCTCTAGCTGTGCTGACCCAACTCGCTGTTTGAGCCGAGCCCCAGGACTAAACTGACTCCTGCAATTTTAACACAGGAAGAACAGACTAAAGGGTCTGCAATGCAGCTTGTGAGCCCGGCAAGAGGGATTTCATCTGAAGATTAGAGCCAGCTTCCAACAGAAAGCTGTTTACCTAAATTCCCTCAGTAGCTTCTTTCTGATACAGCAGTTCTCACTCCCTACTTGAAAATGCCTCAAAGTCCATGGTTGGGGGGTGTGGGGGCCCTTTCAGCTCAGCCATGTCTGCCTTTCAAATGACTTACCGCCTGCTTATGGGCACACATGACTAATCTAGGTCTGCAAGGCCAAAGAAAAATGGGTAACTTAATTAATTCCATGCAAACACTGACTGTACTGTGTCCAGGGACATATGGGATCTTACAGAAATGAATAAAACAGCCCTCGTGTTTGAGAAGCTGAGAGTCAACCAGATGGTCTAAAAGCATGAACATTCACCAAAAAAAGTTCGAGGAGATTATAAGTGCTGTAAGAGTAATATTACTATTCTGTGAAAAGAGAGTTGACATCTGGTAGAAGCTTTTCTAAAGGAGGTGACATTTGAGAAAAGGACAGAAGGAAAAGACCAGGAAAATGAAACATGTGATAATCAGTCATGTAGGTTGGAGGTTGGAGTATGGAGCAGGTCTGCAGAGCCAAGGACGTCTTGAAACGTCGTCATGAGTAGGCCAGGGTGAGGTACTAGAGAGTGGTGGGGATTTTAGCAAAGTGAAAAGCATGTGCCAAGAGAGGGGGAAGAGTTATTTAGTAAATATTGACAGATAATTCAAAACGTTGCAAAAACACTGTCTTTGCCAAACAAAATATTTCTGACAATTGGATATAACTTAACGACTGCCAGTTTGCAAGGCGCACTGCGGGGAATACACTTGGAAAGTCAGAGCGAAGCCTTCTACAAAATGCCTTACTATCAAACTGGGGAGTTTGGATTTAATTTACCGGCCATGGATGTTCACTGACATTGTTTCGAAAAGGGATAAAGTTATTAGAATTGGGCTTCAGAAAGATTAATCTCAGGGGTGGGATCGCTGTTGTCAAGTACCATTGGACCAGAGAGATCATTGAGTGGGCTGTTGCAATAGTTTTGGTGAGTGATGGGGAGGACATAAATAGTGATGGGAAGGGAAGGAGGGACGCATGTGTAATCTCCCAGTGAATTAGGAACAGCTGTTCTGGATCCTGGTGCAAAAAATGCTACAACTTGCTCGTCTGAGGAGTGGGCTTGATGGTGTCGGCTGTGCTAAGCACCACGCCAAGGGATTGTGTAACCGTCCATCCTGCTGGCTGGAAAACTGGCCTTTTCTGCTGTACAAGGTCACTGGCCCAAAACTCCACTTGCTCTTGAAGAAATAGCCCTTTGATGATCTCTAAACTGGTCTTGAAATGGTCTCAGATTTGGGTTCCTCCTTGACCAGGAGGAGGTGATTGTCTTTTCAGCTCTGCCTGAGCTCTGTTTAAATCCTATCTTGTTGAGGAGAGCTGTGGACTTCCTTCAGGACAGGATTTATGTCTTATTCATGGGGGGCCACAGTGGTTAGTGTGAGGCAAGAAGTGATGGTGGAGAGAGGCGTGTGGGTCATAAGCAGAGAGGGCGGGTGTGGGGTGGTCAGTGAACCTGTTGGCCAGTGGGTGGGTGCAGGAATGAAACCACCCTGTGCGGCTCTGCGGTGGGCTGGAGGGACACAGACCTTACATAAGGTCACGAGCTACCCCTAGTAGGCGGGACCATGAATGGTAGATATCCCAACTGTTTCCAGATAGCCCAAGAGTTCCTCATCTTTGCTTTATTTAATATCTCCTGTTTTTTTCTAATTCAAAACTTAGAAGAATATATGAAATGGCCCAAACAAAGCAAGTCTCTGGGCTCAATGTAGGAGGTGGAACGTTTGGTGACATCTACTTTAGAGTGTTAACCCAAGAGGGGAGGGATGTACTTGTGTCTTTCATTATTAGTGTTTTGCCAGCCGGCAGGTACTCTGTAGACCATGTGGACTGGACAATCTAGGGAAGGAAGGTTCCCATCTGGTTCAAGCTGGAGGCTGTATGGCAGGTGTTTCATGAAGACTTACACCCTAGAGGCACAGCCTTTTGAAGGTGTGGCTTCCTCCTCTCTTGGGTGTTGATCAGCAAAGTGCAGGCACTTGACTGATGCTGCTTTGATTAAATTAGTGTATAATTTTACTTCTGTATGTTTGACTGATGCATGGAACAAAAGCAATAAGAATGCTACCAAAGAAACAAACAAATAAGCTCCATATCCAATTGGATTTCATAAAGGATTTCAGGCATTCTCACCAAATAGTAGTAAATGCTAATTCTGGAAATGATTTTAGAGCTCATCTTGTTGATAGTCTTCAGCAAGGAGAGTGCTGAGAAGTCAGGGTTACTGCAATATGGTGCAGCATTGAGGCAGTAAAAGAAAATTCTGTCACAATTGTCGGCTGGGTCCAAGACCACCTTATTTTAGAGTTGATTCCTAGCAGGACTTGAAGTTTAAGAAAAATATATCTGGAAACTCTACCTATGAAAATTTCCTCCCGGATGGCTTTTCAGTAGTGGCATGTCTTGGTTAATCTCAATGTCATTGCAGACAAGTTTTAGGACCAGCCCAGAGGGTCATTCACCCCACTGACCAAATCACTCCATGGCAGAGCTTTGAGTATATCTATGATTTCCTATCAGCCTGATGCAAAACCCTCCCTTTTTTTCTAGTGTAGTTCAAGGAAAACAACAACTAGTCTTTTCTCTGGCATACCTGTCCTGTTGTGGGATGATGTCTTTCTGAAGAAGCCATGTCATACGAGACACTGAGGTTTTCATACATGGACTCAGTCTGAAGGGTGTGTGGATTTCCAGAGTGAGTCTAGTGGAAGATTTCAACTTGAGAGCAAGCAGATTCTTGGAAAAGCACTTTTAAAGTTCACCCTCCTTCTTCCTATGTGACAGAAACCCGCTTTTCTCAACTTAAAACCATTTCTCTTAAATCCCAGTAGGAACCCCTGGAACTAATCAACTCCCAGTCAGAAGGAATAATATCAGAACCCGCTGAGCTGGACCAAGGAAGCGATTTGATATGAGTAAAACACATTTGTCCACTCAATGCAATTAGAATCTTTTTTTTTTTCCTTTTAAAAAGGACTCTTGCTTGGCTGTTCTTGAAAAATGTAACTATTGGAAAAGAAGCTGGCAAGACCTTAAGCACTGGAGCTCAGTTCCTGGCCACAGTGATGGGCCTGGAAATTGCAGCTACAGCAATTAGGAGTTCCAATTACCAGTTCACAGAAGGTCAGGCGATGGGGTTAGGTTTGGAGCAGTCCTATACTTCCTATGAGAAAAGGCTCCACCAATTTTGGAGAACCTGGGCTTGAGTGAGTGGAGTCAGCACACACACTGTTAACAGACACGGATAAACACAAGCAGGTCAGGTTCCAAGAGTGTTTTTCACATTTCAGTGAAAATGCAGCTCTGCTTCATGTTCTGAACCATGGAGCACACATGGAGGTGTAGCATGTACCTGTTCTTCATTCTGGCCCTTTAGATCAGAGCCCCTTCAACCCTAACGTGCAGAAGAGTCCCCTGACAGCTGTTTAAAGATGCAGATTTAATAGACTTGGTCTGGCAAAGGCCCTTGAGTCTGCCTGTCTAACAAAGCCCCCAGTTAACAAGTAGCAAGGCTCTCCCTCTGTCTTCACTCACCAAACCGTATTTCTCCTCAATGGCGTTGATGGGTGTCTCTCAGAATGTCTGCTAAGTAAAATGTTCCCATTCTAATCACGAGGTTGTTGGGTTTCTCCCTCTTCCAAAACACTTTCCACTGCCATTCATGAAATCACTGTTTTCTAAGAGATAGACATCTCTGTTCTTTATTATTACTGTTGTCACTTTATTGGCAAGGACTAGAAATCATTTGTAGGGTTGAAACAAATCTCCCACTAGATGACTTTTAGTGACCAGAAACTAAATGCCCAGCTCCCACTTCAGAACCAGCTCGCAGTGAACCTTTTTGTGTCTTTAGCTTACATGTCATGGTATTTTTGTGTGATTTTGTTGAACCCTCTTCTTGTCCAGTCAAGGAGAGTTCCGTAATTGTGAGCAAACTAAGTACTAAGCTACAGAAATGCCCCATCAGAACGGTGGCACGGAGACCTCTTATGAGACTTATAATTCATATTACTCAGAGTCCACAGATGTCCCTCTTAAGGTAAGTCTTGAATTATGTCTATTCCATGAGAGAATCTATCCCCAAATATCTGTTCCATGATGGGAGGCAAGAATCCACAGAAAACAAGCACTCTCTGGAGAGCCAGAAATGTCTCTACACCAAATTGAGAGGTGAATGCAATGCACTGGCTGCTACGACAATGCCGAGAACTTAATTGGGGAACTTAATAGGGAACATTTGTGGTGCTTGACCAACTCACAGTGAAATGGTTGGAGCCATAGGAAGGAACATGTTGAAAATGGTTTCAATATGATCCTGTTTTTTGACTCAATCGCCATCGATTGTGGGTGTCCAGCCAAAAGCAATGAGCAAACGAGCCAACAGTAGTCTTTCCCTCTGACCATATTTGATATAGTTGCAGCTGAAATTTGTTATATGTCGCAGGGATAACAATGCATCCATATGGAACAAATATTTGGCTGTATGGCAGCTGATGAAACCAGGAAAAATTAGACAAATTATCAATTGCTCGCTCCCAAATTACCCCAGAAAGAAATTAGATCCATTTTCAGTAGCTTTGCTTTCAAATTTCTTCATTCCATGAGTCACCAGTACCTTCTGCCAAACTAAATATGTCTATGAACGGCTGGAAACTTTAATGGAAAGAAACATAAAACTCAAAATACGTAGGAAAATTTAAGCTTCTTCATGGAAGACCTTCATGGAGGACTAGCGAGTCAGGAATGTGTGGAGACAGAAATAATGCTTCGATGCTACCCTTTGTCTTGGGTATCTCCTGGGTTCACAAGCAATACAAAAATGCATGACTAGGCAGCAACAGATAGGACTTCAAGTTCAAACTGTCTTTGAAGGTATCAGATAGTAACTTTTCTTTAAAAACCTTCAACCTGTGTAGGTACTAAGGTCTGTGAAGACTCACAGTCCTCCAGGTAAGCTGATCAGTTTGGGGGTAGAAGATTCCATAATGTGTGACTGAAAATGGGACAGAAATTTTGTGACTGGTTAAGGGAATGCATTTTCAAAGGCTGGTCTGGTATGGTGCAGCAGGAGAAGGTGACATGGTGTTTCACCCCAGTTTCTGAAGGCTTGTTACCCTCAGCTCACTTTATCAAGGTCAAACTGTGAGTTTCCAGTTGACTAAGAGTGAGGGTACTGATTGGCAGTTCCAGCCTTCCCACCAGCAAGCTTTGCAAACTCATATGCACCAAGTTATTCCTGGACCTCACTTCCCAGGAAGAAGGACCACTTGACCAGATTGTTCTAGAAGGTTCTTTCTGTTGCTGCAATTCAACAGTTATACTTCAACACCAGAAACTACTTGTGGTGTTCTCTGAAGTCTGGTGCCCCTGCAGTTACAGGTACCTTGGAGCTAATGTACCAGGCATGCACCGTATTGTGAACTTCTTTTCCTTTCAGTATAGTTACTGCTGCTTTCGGTGTAGATATCTCAGATGAAATAAGGAAAGAAGCGAGTAGAGGTTCTATCCTCACAAGCATTTCTATCAGTGGACTCTCTTTGTAAAAAGTTTCTTATGACAAACCTTGAACCTTCCCTTTGACTTGAGTTAGCTTCCTAGTGAGCTAGGAGACGTTTTCACTGAGTCAAACTGTGAGGGGTTTTCCAAGAAAGAGACTTCTTCTATGTCCTTTATTAGGATTTCAGTAGCAAATGGAATTTCATAGGGTATGTTCTGGGGACTGGCAAGGGAAATAGCTTCAGAATGGCTTTTTCAACCCCAAGTCAAAGAGTTTTATCCAGTACCCAACACCGGATGATGTGGAGGACAGAAAGTCTTTTAAAACTAATTCCCCCCCCCAAAAGAGATCAAAACAGAGAGGATGAAGAGTCATGGCAACAGCAACTCATATTTATTGGCATGATTCAAAAGAGTCTGCTAGATCAAAATTTTCTGTGTCTGGCTGCTAGGGATGTATAGTCTCTGGGATAGAAAAGACACACAGCTATTGGTCCATAGGGTGATAAAATCTGCAATTTTGACTTCACCAAAGCTATGCTCCAACAGAAAAATCCAATCCCTCTAAGTCAGGCCATGATAAGGAAGCAGTTTAGATGGGTAATCTGAGAGTACAAAGATACTTTTCTGATTAGTGAGTACATTCCCTCTGCTGAACACTGCTTTTTGAGGCTATCACCAACAGCTGACTTGGGAGAATGGGAATCTTTTGCCTACAGGTGACACCTCAGCAACTAACTCACCCCTCCCTCCCACAGAGTCAGCCTCCTGAAGCAAGCCCAGTGTGGGAACGTGAGATACCCCACCGCTTTTTCTGCTTCCTCCCATGAAGAAATGAATAGTAATACCTAGTGAGCAAACAAAAGATCCAACAATTAACTCTTGGTTGGCCAAGACGCAAAGTCTATGTAAATGGACGAGACTAATATGCTTTAAAAAACACACCACCAAATGAACTTTTCTAGAGTGTAATCACTGAAGAGCTGCTGAAGTCATGGTTCGCTGCCCTTAATGGATGAGGTCGAATCATTGAGCTCATCTGTATGTGGTGAGAAGAGGGATGGTGGAAAGATAGTCTGTGTATCACTGGCCCCTTCAGTTCCCAAAGTGCTTCTGCAGTGAGCCTCAAATCAACGCTAGGGGTGATATTTTTATGACTAATTTACTCATGAGGAATGTAAGACCAAGGCTCTTAACAGAAATCCTCAAGTTCTACTTAAGAGAGCTGGTAACGCAGGATCTAGCAAGACCCAAATGCTGAATTTCTGATCTCCAAAGTCCTTCTTCATTAACCTCCTCTCTCTGCTTATCCATTGGAGCTGTTTTTGAGCAACAGAATAACTGTGATGACACTCATATAGGAAAGACACAGGAGGGAAGAGAACTGTGCATGGACACTGCTCTGAACTCTACTTTTTACTCACAAGGAACTGAGAACTCATTTATTATATGACCAAGAGTGGGAGGGCCACACACATACAGGTCAGAGATAGTACACATACAGGTTAGCTTCTTCTGCATTTGTTCTAGGTGATTGCAATCAAACTTCTAAGTACATGTTTTGTTCATCTCATCTCTGCCTTCCCTTCGTACTGCTACTGAAATAAACACTCACCACAGCTACAAGAAGAAAGGAAGAGCCTGCAAACCCTATTTTGTATAGGCTCTAAGAAGAGGTTTTCTTCCTAATTTTTATAGAAAAGCTTTCAAAAACCACAGTGACTCTTCTCATGGCTTACTCTGGGTGATGGGCCATGAGACTCCTGATTACTCAGTGATGGATAATTCATTTGCACATTATTTCCATTCATGGCTCTTTCCCAGTTCTCCAGTTGCTCCTTTTCTGGTAACCAGTCTAATCTAGTTACCAAACTCGTCTAGTTATCTCAACTACTATTCCAGTTATCTCAACAAGAAGCCATTTCATAACTGTTTGGAGAGACTGATGAGTTTCACCACTGGGAGGCCAGGAATAGCAGCATCTAGAAAGTAGAAGCCACGTGTGTAGCTAAACCCTCTACAAGAGTCAGGACAGCCTCTCCCCCAACAGAGATTTCCTGGCCTGAACTGTCAACAGTGCTGAGGTTGAGAAACCCTGCGGCCCATGCCATTGCCTGTGCAAGGTGAGTGGGGGAGGACGAGCATGAAGATTTGAAAACATGCAACTTCTCTCCCAAAGTGACTGCAGATAGGGAGAAGGGGGAAGAGAAATGGTAGAAATCTACAGTATCTCCAAATCAACTTGCTGAAGAATTCTAATTTTCGGTGCTCCTTTCCCCAGTTTCATAGATAATCAGGAGTTGGCTGCCCGTGCTTGGCTCAGTGCAGACTTTCTTAATCACTAGGCTCTGATGAAACACCCATTTCATCAGGGTAAATGGCACAGAGATAGTACCATCTTCCCAGCAATATTCACAGAACTCTATGGTGAACCCATTTCCAAAGTTTAAAAGGACCCCTCCAAGAGTCTTTCTATAACCCCATAAAGACCACAGATGAAAGAAGAAAGTCCACAGGGATTCAGAGGATTTGGTTGGAATCTGCAAAAAAAAAAAAATCAGGTGTAAATTTCTTCTGGCCTGGGGCTGTCAGAGAAAAGTCCAGAAGAAAAGCTGATCCAACAACTTCGGATTTTCCAGGAACGCAACTTTGCTAGGTCATTTCAAAGTGGTTCTACCCGAGCAGCTGACACTGGAGAAAGTGACCGAAGAGTCAGAATAATGTAACACACGGTGAGTGTGGAATTATGGTGTGGTGGGGTCTCAGAATGCTGCAGCACATCTGAGCACTGGGCACAACAAACAGCCCAGGGAGTCATTTCAATTTGTGCAACTTTCTACAGCAACGTGACCAAGGTGTGAACTTAAGTCACAGGTGAGCTTATCCAAATAAGAGAACCACTGTGATCTCGCTACCTTTGGGCAAATTTGATTGGAGGGTCTCCTGGCCATTTAACCTGTTCACTTTGACGTCAGCACACTTTGACGTCAGCACACTTTGACGTCAGCACGCTTTGACGTCAGCACGCTTTGTCGTAGGCGTGCTTCATGGTTGCCAAGGGTAAACACTGCGTTGGAGTCAGAAAAGGAATCAACAGCACTGCCTTCTGCGTCCGCCTCTGCCCCTAATTAGCAGTGTGACTCTGGCCATTAACTTCTGAGTTTCATTCTTGGTGTTTGACCAGATGATTTTTCAAGGACTTCCAAGCTCATCGCAGCTCCAGTTTTACTTACTTGGAACAACTAGGTAATTCTAAGGGCAGATCGAAGAGACATGTCTACTTAATCAGCAGGTTCTTAGGTATCTTCCCAGGGGCATAGCATGCTCATTCCCCACCCCCACCCCCTCTCATGGAAACTCTTATCCCTAAAGAATGCTTGAACATTTAATGCAAAAGGTTTTAATTTAAAAGACTGTGTGGTCTCTGCTGGTTGCACAATTTCTCTTTGTGTCTGTGCTGCTGCTGATCAAATATTGCAAAGCCATTAATTACCTTAGGACACATGCAGAGGGCCACGTGCAAAAGTTCCGTCCAACTGCATAAAGCCATATGCCAGATGTAAAAGACGTGAAGGGTATTTCTTGGTATTTAAGGTTCAGTGAAAAAGTAAGACGGGCAGCTATGCCAAGAATGAAAAGTCAGAGCGTGCCAAGAGCTCCTTTACGTGGCTTTAGCCAATGTGAAACTAAACAATGCATTAAATAGGGATACAACTTACTGCAGTCAAGGAATTGCATGTCAAATAACGGCTCGTTGCTAGAGTTTAAACACGATCTCATCTATAGATAAAGACAAACAGAAACGCTTGGTTGTCATCTCCTTGGTCTAACAGCTCATAAGGCCTGTGGAGCTGAACTCTGGAGGCAACCAAAAGTAATGCTTTGTGATATAAGAGCTTGCTGATGTTTCGCAGAGAGGTGGAGGGTGGAATTCTGCCAGGGTAGCAGCTCAATGCAAAGAATGATTTTTTGCCACCATGGTTGTCAAAGCTATCAGAGTGCAGAGACGAGCACAGGCTTTGGAACCAGGATGGAGATGGAAGCATGACCTCATTGGAAGAGATCCTGTCCCTCTTTTCAGGGTGTCTGATTCTTTGATATGGGCTGTGGGCTCTGGGAGGAAGGCTGCTTGGGGCATGAGGTCAGTTTCTAATAGGAATGTTGGTGTGACACATGGGGCCAGGGCAAGGCGTATGGAGGTCTAGAGAATTGCAAGAATACTGAACCTCTTCTAGATACAAAATCTCTAACCTACCAATCCCTGGAGAAATGAAACCTTCCAATACTGTGTTCCACAGCATCTCTTGCTGCTCACAGGTGAGCTACCCTGTATGACTGAGTAGGATCCAAGAATATTTGAATCCTCTTGCACAACAGCAATATCTAATTTAGGAAGATTCTGCTTGCACACCCTGGGAAGGTCTGTTTTTCAGTTCTTATCAATTCTGCTTACTCGTACTTTTTGAATTTTTCTAGAAAGTAAAATGGAGTTTTATCATGGACAACTCTTATGTCTTCTCTTAGAGTTTTCAATTGAGTCACCCAAGTGTTCCTGCTTTTCATCTCTTAGAAGAGTGTTGGGATTTTCAAAGCATCTCTCTCTGCTGATGTTACATCTCTTTGCATCTTTTATAATGTGAATGAGCAAACGAACATACTTGTTGGAAACAAGAGACCATGATTTTAGTTTTGGATCCATCTAGCGAGGTAAATCACACCACCACAGTCTTCCATAGCTCATTTGGTTCCATGAAGGACCCATTCCTGCTTTCTAAGACTAAGATAAAGGCAAAATGAAAGAGCTATTACAGGGGGCTTTTGAAAGAGTCAACACACTAGTTGAGTCTAAGCCATTCTTCTGATGACTGTTGAGCCTAGAAAAGTGCTGCCTCTCACAGTTTTTATCATCTGGCCCTAGGCAGGGAAAATGCATGTGTAACTTATTGGTAGAGTCAGATACCTTAACCTTGACAATCAACCCTGAAACTGATCCCAGAAAAGAGGATGTTTAACAAGTCACATGTACTCAGTGCTGTGTGCCAGGTGTGATTTCAAGTTCATGTCTTCCAACGCATTAACTCAACTTAGTCTTAACACCAGTTCTCTGAGGCAGGTCCCATTTTACATGAGGAAATCGAGGAACAAAGAGGTTAAGTAACTTGCTCAAGGCCACCCAGCTAGGACGTTACAGACTGGGATTTAAACCCTGGATTCTTGGCATGGAGACCATCCTCATGGTCTTGGACCCTTTGCTCTCCATTGCTTATTATTTCTCCCGTCAGGGAGGAGATCATCTTGAAGAGCATTCAAATGTTGGGAAAAGTGCAAATTATTTTCTAACTTTGTGCAAAAGCTATCATTTCCTTCAGTTTTTTTTTGGAGGGGGGGTTGTACACACTTGTCCTCTTGGGCATATTTAAAGAGAAGTGGCAAGTTTTTAGGGTCAGTATAAAACTCTTTGTAATACCTGTAGCCGATTAGTTTAGTTGGTGCTAATGAGGTCCGGGCCATAAGGTCAACCCCCCATATGCCAATTAGTTTCAAAGAGCGCAGCTTTTTCTCTGTCAGCGACGGGCACCCCTAATTCCCACCAGCTGTTGGGCAAGTGCAGACTGAGGGTACCAAGTTAAGGAAGACAAACAGCACAGCTGAAACCCAGCCCCAATCAGAACAGCACCAGTGTTGGGTGAGGGTGTCTCTGGAAGTTAAAATTGTGCACTTTCTTTTTCACCTGAGAGGCAGTAGATGTCAGTTTTGGTCAAGGTTTTGAAACCTATAGGTTCTTATTCCCTTAATTTGATAGAGAAAGTAAATTGTGGCCTCTGCCCTTGTCCTAAGGCTCAAGAGAGGGAGCAAATGCAAAGACGATAGCTGTCAGCTGATCATTCCAAGCAAAGAGAAAAGGCAGTACATCTGCATGAGCTGTGTGCGCCTTGGACTGGATGGCCTGTTTGGATCTGGTCAGCTCTGAGCGTCCATTCTATCCCTGAGAAGCTGGAACCCAAGCTTAAGAAAAACAAACACAAGCTTAAAACAAAACCCAAGGAAGCTGGCTCCTCTTTCTTTAAGTAGGTGGGATCTGCCGTCATTGAGGATGATCAGAAACTATGTAAAGAAGATAAAGGAAACTCACTGTTCTTTGGATACCACTTACATCCAAGGTTCTCCTTTCTTGAATGGCACCAAATCCTTGTTAAGTACAACCCAGACCACAAGTCTGTTAACGTTAGAAGAGGTCATTTACTTTAACAAAACCCCCTTGTTTTATAGTCAAGGACACTTCGGCCCAGGAAGTTGAAATGCTTGCCAAAGTCATGCAGCTAATGAACGACAGGTCTGGGAGCAGTTTTCTGAGCGCTATATTTCAAATGAAAGGAGCCTGAGTGAGTAGTAATAACCTGGGTTGAGGAAGGTTACTGCCATCAAAAGCAATGAAATTCATGGTGAAGTTTCACGTTGACTCCTTACGAAACCCACGAAGAATGCCATTCGTCCATCCAGACCTGTTCTCAATAACTGCATGCTGGAACTACGTTATACAAAAGCTATAAATCTGGAACAGCCAAAAGAGTATCCAACTTTCTTTTCTAATTGATTTACTTCTCTTTCCCAGACCGCTGAGGCAAAGCATATACAGTTTATTTAAGGGACTGTTTATAGACTCTTAAAACGAAAAAGGACCCCAGAAACCTGCTTTCTCCTGGTTGCTTATAATTGAAACCATCCAAGATGGTGGGTTGTCCATCAATTTTTTAACCATCTCCAAGGACAGACTGTACAATCCCCTCATGCACAGGCTAAAAGGGTTCCTCACCATGACTGTCAAGAATTCCACCTATGGCAAGCCTAATGCTTTCTCTTTCTCTTGCATATCTTTCTCCTGCTGGTTGTCATGCAAAATGAGGTCATAACAAGCCATGCCCTCCGTGGGCTCATTGGTCTGGTAATAGTGCTTTCCCAATGTTCCACCTCCATTATGTTACCATTTTCCTCACAGGATGATGAAGCACAAGGTTGACTGATAGGCTCTCTTACTATGAGGTGCAGGGAAGAATCAGTAATTAGCTCTTCATTGGAACTTTCATTTGATAAAATGTCTGGGGAAGCTGCATTAATTATAGCGGATCTGTTCCATTTATGCTGGGAAGTTGTTCACAAGATAGATGAAAAGGTTGCTTCTACCGTGAAGAGAGATCAATATGAGCTCATTTACAGCTTAGGCCAATGCGTGCGAAATAACCATTCTACATGATTTTATTCCCAACAGTTCTGTCTTCAAGAGGGTTAAAAAGAATCTTCCTGGCTAAACTTTCCAGCTTGACTAAAACGGTATCTATAAAGACAATTTCCTTTTAGATATTTGCATTTCAAACTAAGGTCAGAAACCGCCTTTCCCCATTAAAACAAATCCATACTTTCAAAATAGATTGGCGGCAGCTTAAAATAAAAGATGTTGAAAATAAGGATAAAAACAGTAACAGGAGTCACTGAGAGAGGGAGGAAGTAGGGAAAACGGCTTTACTCTAAGATGTATTTCAGCAACTCTGAATGCTTAGAGTTGACATCTTCAATACAGTGAATCTCTAGGGACATAAAAGAAACTCATTAAAATTTGTTGACGACAGTTAATGCCTCTAAGAATAATTGGCTCAGACACAAAACAGACCATCAATACAGCCTGGGGACAGAGAAAATGCAGCTTCTAGGCCTCTGTTAGTATACGTTGCCTCCGGTTGAAGAAAGTAAAACAGTTTTATCAAATAGCTGGATAAATATTAGGTGAGAATTTTCCAAAATATTCTTAGGGTTATAAGGACAAATGCATCGTTCTATCCTGTTCACTTTGATTGGATCCAATCCTGTCAGTTTGACAATCACATATGAGCCACCACCTATCAGCCAGGCTTTGGATTAGATGCTGGGAATTCAGCGGTAAATCAATATGGCCTTTGACATTATTAAAGGCTCAAATTGCGGGGGTGGATCCTGATTAGGTGATTCAAAAAATGGGACAAAATGGGAAAAGCAATAAAGGAATTTCATCTATTCTCCTCAAGGTATTTTTTCTCGGAAGACATTGATAATATCTATGCGCATTTTTCCTTTTACCTCCCCACTGTGTGATAAGTTTCTTTTCAAAATGAATTAATAACTTTGGAAATAAAGTACCATTGTTTTACACGGTTAATTTTTGGACAGTCTGGGATTTCTCTTCTCAGGGGGTGGTCCCCACAGCTCAACTGTGAGTTTCCTGAAAGGTAAAGTCAACCTCATTCATTTTGTTCAAAGGCATCTCATTCAAACCCAGGGCCGTACCTTATCTAGAGAGCAGATGCTGCACCCATGTTTTGAATGAAAGAATTTAAAGATGCTAACTCTTCTTGGGCAAAAAAGGGTTGACTGATTGGCTAGAAAGTCAAGCTGAACACTTCTATGATGTCTATGTCATTCAAACAATCTCCATAAACACTGGAATTCTATAAGGCAGAACTGATGCAGCATAGATTCTCAATGGCAATACTCACAATCTCAATACACACTTTAGACAACCACTTTCTACGCAAAGACACACCAAGCATTTCTGTATGTAAATCTGTCCTTTCCAAATATGAAAGCAATAAAGAGTTGATCATTGACATAACTAAGTCAAAGGGCCCTTTCAGAGCTGTGAGATTGGTTTTTAGCATATTGTCCGGATTCTTAAGTATAATGACTATATCATATTTGTAAGTACCATTGGTTCCATGGCACCAAACCTTTCTTTCCCTTCTCACTTTTCATCATGTAATGTAAACACTGCAGCCCAAACAAAAGGTCCAATTTCCAGGCATGGAAAGCTTGCTGCATGCCACCTTGTGTATGATAACTCAGCACAGAGCAGCAGAAATGTGTAGGTTTGGGGATTCCAAGGTGAACTGGGTCAAAGGAAGTTTCACAAGGAATTAGCAAGGCAAAACCCAAATTCTCTTGGGCATGAGAACCACTTATTCCAAAAATCAGAAGCAGCAAAGTGTAATGACAACTGTCGTGGGCTGCCGTTGATGGGACACGTTTGCTTTTTGCAGGCTATTTTAAAGGCACAAGTCTGCTATCTGCACGGGAACCACAATGTGCTCATCCATGTGAACTACAACAGAGATAAAACTGCTTTACGACCTGAAGAATAATTGGATTCTGTCGATTAAAGCAGGGATTGGAAGCAGAGTAGGATTTGCTTAGTAGAAAACGCTTCTCAGTCTGTCACTAGTTGCTGAAAGGTGCTGTCAAATCTATGATGATGCCAGCTCTTCCTTCCCATATCCTCTTTCCATTCTAGACCACCACTCACAGCCAACCCACCCCCCCCACACACACACCATCTCCACCACCATCACCATCACCATCACCATCACCATCACCATCACCACCACCTTCCTTGGGAAGATGGTAGAGACGTGAAGTGTGTGAGTCATCACAGGAGCAACTCAAATCGTAGTGAGTAGCTGAGGTAACCTGTCTACACTTGAACTCATGAGCCTCCAAGGATGATTCACTTCCCTGAGTTTCCTGGAACTCTCAAAGTTCCAATGATACAGACTGACACAGAATGAACCCCTGGCCTTACATCTCTCGCCAGCCTGTTGTAGGGCCTGAGGCCATATCTGTGAGGAGGGTGCTGTGACTTCCGTTTGGGATGCTATTTGCAGCACCATCCTGGTGCCCACCTTTTACTGACCGCCGACTCTTTCATCACCTGAGACCCACCGAAGAGACAGGTGGCCCTGAACTTGTCAGAAAGCCTTTCCCAGATGGAGGCATCTCCGGGGCGCCCGGAGGAAGCAGGCAGGGAGGGAAACTCAGGGTTACTTGGAATGGAGGCCAGTCACTGGCACGTCTGTCTGCATCTGAGGGCACCGGGGTCTGTGCAGCGGGGACCCTGATGAAGGCCACGTCCTGTCTGTTAGCGGTGATGGCACATCCTGAGGACACGTTGGCTGGTGCCAGTCACTCTTTCCCCAAGCCTCCGAGCAGAGAGACTTCCCTCTGCCACCCAAGTGCCCAGCAGCTCGCACAAGCCTAGCTGCCCCCGCCCCCGTGCCCGAGCCTGTCGGGCCTCAGAGAGGGAGACCTCGGCCTGGGGGTGGTTCCGTCCCCCCAGGAGCGGCGGGGTGAGGCCCGATGGCTGTGGGATGCTCAGTAGGAAGCAGCTCAAAGGCAAACGGCTAAGGAGGGACATTCCATCCTCCGCCTGCGGGCCTGGCCGGCCAGCCGAGACCCTCTGCCCTCTCAGGTGAGGCGTCCCCATGGCCACGGTGGCCCCTCGGGCAGCCAGGTGGCCGGGCACACGCTCGCGGGGCTGCAGACCCCAGGGCGCCAGGGTGGCTACTTACTGAAGTAGAAGCCCCTGTCTCCGCACACGAACTGCAGCGCGTCCACCAGCTCGGCGCCGCACAGCGTCTCGGGCCCGGCGGCCGCGGGGCCAGGGAAGGAGAGCAGGCAGAGCGCCAGGTAGAAGAGGTGCGAGGGCGGCACGTGCATCTTCACCTGCGAGAGACAGAGGAGGGTCACCGGGGCTGGGCGGGCAGGCGGGCGGGCGGGCGGGTGCCTTGTCCTCTGCTCCAGCACGCCAGCTGGCCTGCACCCCTGCACCCCTGCACCTCTGCATCCCTTCACCCCTGCACAACAGCACTCCTGTACCCCAGCACTACTATCCCCTGCACCTCTGCACAACTGCACCCCTGCACTCCTGCACCCCTGCACTGCTACACCCCTGCACCTCTGCACCCCTGCACCTCTACACCCCTACATTCCTACACCCCTGCACCTT
>PVHY01023827.1:0-20429 GCA_004024945.1 Uropsilus gracilis
GTCTGTTCATTTGCTTGTCTCTTTATTTTCAAGATATGAGAGAAATCATTCAGAGAAACCGTCTAACTTGTCTCATCGAGCATCAAGCTCAAAGTGATTCTGTTAAGTGAAATAAGTCAGAAAGTGAAAGATGTGAAATGGTTTCACTCATCTGTGGAACATAAATAACCGAAAAACACACACAGGCAAAATACAACAGGAATAAATCTTGGACGAGTGAAAGAACTTAAAGGTTTCCAGAGGGAACCGGGGAGGTAGGAGCGGGTACGAGAGGGAGACAGAGGGGGTACCACTGGGATGGTTTGGTGGAAGGTAAATGAAACATGTGCACCTATGGAAGAGCCACAATGTAACCCCAAAGTTAAAATTGTAAAAAACAAAAATATATATATGAATGAAAGTTCCATCCATGTTATTGCAAATGACAAGATATCTTTTCAGTAGTTGACAGACTAGCATTTTTAACTAAAAATAACATACAATGAGTGGAATCGAATCGAAGGTCAACATGGACTGCTCAAATAAGGTGAGCACAGATTTGTGAAACTTTTGCTAGCATGTGTACCTGTTCGTCCGCGTGCGCATGCGTATGCGTGTGTGTATGCATGCATATGCGAGCGCGCATGGGCATGCGCTCTTGGCGGGTCTACCTTTGCTGCTCAAAAACATCTGAGACACAAAAGCCTAAGGGAAAGGCGCAGCCCACGTCACGTTATAGATGCAGACGCCCTAATCCCCCACTCTGGTTCCCATCAACCTCGGCTTGGCCCCTGTCTGCCCTCCTGCCCACAGGAATATCTCACAGGTCCAAGCTCAGAAAAAGACTGGTCTGTCAGTGCCTGCACAACTGTTCCCCGTCCTCAGGGAGAGGAGCAGGTGCAGTGATGCCCAAGTCCTGAGCTCATTGCCTGTCTGGGGATGTGACCTGGCCCCGTGGACCCAGTCCAAGTATTAGAAGAGCTGATTGTGAGGAGTCAGCTGGTGGGACAGCTAGAAGTTCCAGGCTGCAGATTTAGGGCTGATTCAGCCCCCTCTGAGGAGACATGATGGGAAGACAATCCTGAGCAGATACATTTGCTCTTTTCTCTGTGCGTGTGTGTTCGTGTTCGTGTGTATATCTGTGTTATTTTCTCATTTCCGTATGTGTGTTTTTGTGATCTTCTCATTTCCAAACCTGAGTATCAAAAGAGAGAGTCTAGAAGAGACTAGAATCAGAAAAGCAAAACAGCTAAGATAATCTACTCTCCTGTCTTCCAAGGAGAAAGGAATTTGACGCTGCAGTTGAGACACGAAGGAACAAAGTATTTGCTTGGCAACAACCCTGTGCTGATAAACGGGAAGTTGTAAAGCAGGAAAGATGGGGCAGCTCAGTCTAGAGGTTGAGGAAGGAACTCAGAGCTGAAGCATCTGGGTTCAAATTCTGTCATAGCAGTTTTTTGCTGTGTGACCCAGGGCAAATCATTTTCACTCTCTGGGTCTTGGTTTTCTGGTCTGAATGGGGGAAATAATAGCATCTACAGTGTGGGGCAGCTGAAGAGCTTCAACAGAAATATAGAGCTTACTTAGTCCAAGGTTTGGCCTGCAGCCAGGGCTCCATAATGGTAGCACTCATGACCACTATTATATTATTATGATATTGTTATTACTCCCACAGCAGTCTGGACCCTGTGTCTGTTCCCTAATGGAGATCAACTGTCCAGGTCTATCACTTCACAATGCTAGAAACCAGGGGAACATAAAATCATACCAGTGAACATTTATTGAGCATCTATTGTGTGCCAGGCTCTGTTCCAAATATTTCACATGCATTGCAATTAATTCCTAGCAACAACCCTATAAAATAAAAATTATGAAATGATGATCATGGGGATCATCATCAAATTATCAACAACCTGTGAAATTATCATCATCCTTATTTTACAGATGAAGAACTATATTCATTAGCTATTGCTGAATAACAAATTACTGACACACTCAGTGACTTAAAATAACAAGAAACATTTATTGTTTTACACACTTTCCTTGGCTCTGGATTGGGGAGTGGCTTAGCTTGATAGTTCTGGAACTGACTCTCTGGGGAGGCTGAGAATGGCAGCCAGGGCTGCCATCTTCTCTGAAGGCTTGACTGGGGCTGGAAGAGCTGCTTCTCTCACATGACTATAGAGCTAATGGTGAGAGGTTTGCTTCTTCACTACTGGAATCCCCCTAGCCAGGCTTGGTGGTACGTGCCTGTAATCCTAGTTACCAGGGAGGCTGAGGCAGGAGGATCGCTTGAGTTGGGGTTTCTGGATATATGTGTGCTATACCTCGTGATGTCTGCTCAAAGTTCTTCATCTGATGATACCCCCAAGGGCAAAGTCCCACCTACCAAGGCAAGGCTGAGACAGGCTGGCCCAGGTTGGTACCAGAACACAGACTTCTGTGACTGCTCCGCAAAGGAATCCCTCTATAGCACTTCTTTTATGTCCTCACAATATGACTGAGAACTTCCCCAAGAGGGAACAATACAAGAGAAGGACAAATGATGTGATGTTTTTATGTCCCCTCCATGTTTTGTTTCCATTTTTGGTGAAATACTCATAGCATCCACTCTACCATCTCTAGTCATTTTTGAAAGTACAATTCAGGGGTATTAAAGGCATGCACATTGTTGAGCAACCATCACCACATCTCATCTCTAGAAATTTTCCATCTTGCAAAATTAAAACCCATTAACAGTAACTTTCCACTTCCTTCTACCTCCCCTGGAAAACACCATTCAACTGTCTCTGTGAATTTGATCCCTCTGGCTATCTCTTATAAGCAGGCTCACACAGTATTTATCTTTCTGTGGCTAGCTTGTTTTCCTCAGAACCATGTCCTCAAGATCCATCCATGCTGGAATCTATGTCAGAATTTTCTTCCTTTTTAACACTAAATAATATTCCATTGTCACGATGTCTTTTTATTATCTGGTCTTGGAAGTAACACACACTGTCACTTCTGCAATATCCTACTGGAGGTCAGACATGGTGGCACATGTCTGTAAGCAGCAGCCTAGGAAGCCACGGCAGGGACCAGAGATTGCGGTTCAAGTCCCAGTTGGGGCAACATAGCAAGACCTTGTTCCAAAAACATAGGGTAGCACGCACCTGTAATTCGAGCTACCTGGGAAGCTGAGGCAGGGGATTGCTTGAGTCCGTAGTACCCTGGGCAATGTGAGCCTGTGGTTCCAAGGGCAAAAATAGCGAGACCTAGTCTCAACAACAAAAACAAACAAGCAAACAAAACAAAACAAAACAAAAAAAACAACAGCAATATCCTATTGATTGTGCAGGACAACACAAAGGAGTAAATACCAGGCAGTGACTATCACTGGGAGCCATCATGGAGGCCAACAACCATGGATCTCAAGTTCCAGAGGTTTCGTGAGCTTCCTTAGTCACTCACACAGTAGGCAAGTGAGGCTGGGCACGGTGGCACACAGCTTTAATCCCAGCCTAGGAAGGGAGGCCGAGACTAGGGATCACTTGAGTCCACGGTGAGTTCAAAACCTACCCGGGGCAACATAGCAAGACCTAGTCTCAAAAAAATAGCATGGTGGCATGCACCTGTAATCCCAGCTACCTAGAAGGCTGCGGCTGAGGATTGCTTGAGTCCGTGGTTCCCTGGGCAATGTGAGTCTGCGGTTCCCTGGGCAACTTAGTGAGACCCAGTCTCAAAAAAAAAACAAAAAAAAACCAGTAGGCAAGTGAGAGAGCCAGGCTCTGAGCCCAGATCACAAGCCACAAGTGTGACGTGTAACCGAGACACAAGCATGATGGGTAACCAATGCACACACACACCCCACTATTCTACACCTCAAGCTGGTGAAGGAAGAGGCACCTGTGGGGTGGAGATGCCCTGGGTCCAGATTGGACCCTCAATCCTGGTGCTAACTCACCGTGTGACCACAGACACTGCCCCTTGAGCCCCAGTTTCCTGAGGGCAACAATACCTGCTGCCCGGGCTATTGAGGGGAGTAGAAGAAATGAACACATTGCATAAAGTTTAGTCCACAGACAGATGGGTAAAAGGAATCCATTTTTTCTTTTAAGTTTTTTGAAAATGTGTATTTGTTTACTAGGTAATAATTTCGTGTGGTTCCAGTCGGAAAGTTTTGAAAGGAGAGGCACCCGGTCTTTCAACACCCACTTTGCCTCTCCAAAGGCAACCACTGTGACTAGTTGCTTGTTGAAATATCACATTTCCTTCTTTTCTTAAAGCAATCTAATTTCCGAGGACCTGCTAAGCTGGAGAGAATGTCAGATCGGTCTCCCAGGGGGCTGGGGATATGTGCCTTGCCTGGCATCAAGGCACGGAGGGGGTGAAGGAACAGGACCATCAGTTATTGATTCTCTAGCCACTTTAGTGGGTCTGGAGACCCTTGCCCTTGTCTCGGGGAAGTAGAATCCTTGGCGCCAAGGGGACAAGCTGAAGTTCACATGCAGCTCCAGAGCCCAAGCTCTAAAACTCACTCCACAAAGCTCAGCGAGCTGGTCCTGGCAGCGTTAGGAGAACCTCAAAACAGCAAAAACACAACTGCCTAACAAGATGGATAGCGGAGCCCACTGGCATAATACGCATCATTTAGCATTTTCACTGTGGATGACTTGAAGACAGTAAAGGTTTAAAACTCTTCCACTATAACATTAAAGAGAAATAATCTTAGTCATGACTGAGGCACCGCATCTTCCAGGAGGCTGTGCTGATTCCCGTCCCCCAGGAAGAGGCGGGAGATTCTTCTGGGTGCCCACAGCCTCCTGAGTCCACCCCCCCATAGTCCCATAGCATCAGCTTCTAACCTCCTCTGACCTCAGGGAGCTGGTTAGCCCAGCATAGGGGAGACCAGAAGGTCTGGCCTCAAATTCTGACTCTTCTGCTTTCTAGCTGTGTGACCTGGAGCAAGTTATTGCAGCTCCTGAACTGGGAGCAGTAACAGCCAGTTCGAGGACTATAGTGAGGATTCAGTGTGTTGTCACTTGAAAGTCCTCACTGTCAATATGAGCTATGTAGATTGCCCCTCTCTGCTGGAGGCTGTGAAATCCATGCAGACAGCCTGTCTCACTGTGTTCCAAGCAGCCAGTATAGTTTGGTGTGGGGTAGGCACTCAAGATATGAATGAATCCAGGTGTTCGCTCTCAAATATATACTGAGCATCTTGTCTGAGCCAGGTCCTAGGGAGACAGAGGTGAACAAGACAGACATGGGTTATGCTCTCGTAGGGTTTAGAGATTCATTAAAGACACACCAATATACTGGCAAAATAAGCACCCAGGGAGGTATAGTCTCCTTACTGCTTAGCGCTATGAGAATACAAAACTGGTAGAGCTGCAGGGTGACTAGGAAGTGTTATCCTAGGTGACAGGGAAGGTTTCCCAGAGGTGATGATGGTGAGACAAGACCTGGTTGACAGGAAGGAGCTAGCCTTGGGGAGAATTCTAAGAACAACCTTTCAGGCAGAGGGCTTAGCAAGTGCAAAGGCCCTGAGGCAGGTAGTCTTTGGAGGTCAGCATAGCTAGAGAGGGGTAAGTGGGTAGAAGAGTGGTGGGTGGGAGTAGAAGTTGGCAGGGCTCCATCAGGCAGCAGCTTGTCAAACAGCGTAAACGAACATTGTGGAATTGACAGAGTAGCCGTTGGAGGGGATAAGCCAGGAATCAGCACAGTCCTTGCACCCAGAAGCCTCCCACATTAGGAATATGGTCCCAACCTAAATCAAGAGGCATCTGCTTATCCAAGGCAGCATCCAAGCTCCGCTGGGTATGGCTCGCCCTGGGCGTCTCCACCATCCATCCTTGTCTCGGCCCCTTCGTTCAGCAGACTCCAGGCCCCATTAATATAAATGAGGTCCTTCACTGACTTGATTTTTTCAAATGAATTCGGCCGTTCGAGATCTCTATTCCAGGAAATGTGAAATTTATGTAATGAAAATTAAAAAAGAAACTAGGGGAACAGCTCCTTAAGTGTCCGCTTCTCGGGTAAGTGATCCAGGCTGGCCCGCCTGGCAGGAGATGGATGGAGGCACCACCCAAGGTTTTCTGGGAGCTTGAGACTAGTAGGGAGGCAGGGAGCATGTTGGCTGCACGCAGGGAGTAAAGCCTTTATTTCCCACAAAAAGAGTTATATTCACTGTCACCTGCCTAGCCCACTTCTAAGCTCTTCACTTACATGGTTTCTCTCATCTCACCCTCACAACAATCTGAAGGGGTAGACATGATTATTCCCCCATTTTACAGATGGAGAAACAGAGGCTCATATTGCAGAAATTATTTGATCAAGGTCAGAGCAAAACAATGGCCAACATGGACTCAATCTTTTGTTTATTACCCCCTCTGGCTCTCTTGTCCAGAGCTCAGACACTACGGAATAGAAGCAATACTCAGGAGCCAGAGAAACATGGATTCAAATCCAAGCTCCAACTAATGACCTACTGGACAGGCCACTTACCTCCCTGAGGCATGGTTCTTTTAGAAGCATAGCCCCTGACCATAGTTTCAGCTCTGAGTTAAAGGAGATAATAGATGTATGGCCCAAGCACAGGATTTCAAATGCCCTCTCATCTCATACATGGTTCAATTCTTTTTTTTATTGTGAATTTTTAGAACTAGAAAGTCTTAGGTTAACAGCTTCAGCTATGGCTTCATTCAGGGGCTTTGAAGATATACCAACGGTTCAGTTTTTTTCCTTTTCTCTATGCAGTGAACCTTCACTAAGAGAATTAGTTAGCTCATTCTTGCAGTTGGTTGAAAGATAGCTTCTTTTTCCCAACAGGCAGCAAACTCTAGATTTACTCTGATAGGATCAATTTGGGTCATATGCTCATTCCATAAGCAATCTTTAGAACCAGAGGGATGGATTGGATGGATTATGCTTATTAGGTCACATGCAAATGTCTGGAGCCATGGGGAGGGATACAAAAAGCCTGGACTGAACCACTTAAGCTGTGCGCTTAAGAAGAGGTTGGGTTCCCCAAAGGAAAACTGGGGTACTGTTAGCAAAAAAATAAGGAACCGATGCTGGACCAGCCAGAATACCAGATGGTGCTAAATAAATATATGTTCAAACGAATGAACAAATATCTATCCAAGAGGATGCTTGTAAGGATAAAACAAAGTAATGTATGCAGGCCCCTGGCAAGTAGTCAGAAGACAATAAATCTTGTCTTGGAGGAACAAAAGGTGCTTGAATTGAATTCTGGTCATGGGCTGATGAGCACAGATGCTGGAAGGAGTCAGAAGGAAAGACTTCCCTCAGCTCATGCAGACCTCTGCATCCCTTTCCCACCCCTGGTGCAGGGCAGAAGAGGGTCGAGGGGGAGATGGAGGCACTTGCATGGAATCGAATGTCAGGGTGCACCGAGAACTCTGTCATCAAGACAAATAATATTTTTAAAAAGAAATACCAATGCCAAGTCTATGATAAACAAAATTATCCTTCATATTCAAATGCCCAGATATGGACATCTCTCTCTAAGTCTCTCTCTCTTTTTAGATAGAAAGGTAGGTAGATAGATAGATAGATAGATAGATAGATAGATAGATAGATAGATAGATAGATAGATAGATAGATAGATAGATAGATAGATAGATAGATAGATAGATAGATAGATAGATAGATGTATATATAATATATATACTTATATTATATACTTATATATAAATACTTATATGAATGCACACAGCCACAGCATTGCACAATTCTAGAAGGTCATATTCCATAGTGATCTGCATGAACAGCTCCCCCTAAACTATGCCAGGTGAACACATACATATGTGCCAACATGCACACACATATCCATCCCTCTGTAGACCACCCATATGGCACTGAAAGTGGTAAAAACCCATATATCACACATGAAGACATGCTAAGAGAGGGAACCACACAGTATGGTCTCATATGTGCTCACTTTCCTGCCACAGGGCCTTTGCATCTAGAATCCTACCCCCTGGGATGCTCTTGCGTCAATAACCACATAGCCTCCTTCAAATCATGCTCAGTGGTCACTTTCTCAGTGAAACTGTGACACCCTCCTCCCTTCCTCCCACTATCTACAACTGCAACCTCCCTCCAGAGTGTGTATCCCCAACCTTGATTTATTTCCTTCTAAGACACGTAGCCATGTAGCATAATGGGTAGTTTCAGTTTTTTCTATCATATTTAAAGTCCATCTATCCTGCTAGAATGTCAGTTTTACACGGAGATTTTGTATGTCTCTGTACACTGCTGTGTTCCCTGCCTCCAGAGTATTGCTTGGCACATAGTAGGTACTCAAAATATATTTGTTAAATGTATAGAAGAAGCCAGGGAAATAATGTAAATAATGTCCCTAAAGTGTGGCTGAGATCAAATGTCCCCCATCCCAGCAGGAAGGCACCCCAGCATCAGCTGCAAGTTGATATCAAGAACCTAGTAACAGGGCTGGACATAGTGGTGCATGCCTGTAAGCAGCAGCCTGGGAAGCTGTGGCTGGGACCAGGGATCATGGTTTGAGTCCTTCTGGGGGCACATAGTGAGACCTAGTTCCAAAAAAATAGCTGGGCGTGATGGCGCATGCCTGTAATCCAGCTACCTGGGAAGCTGAGGCTGGGGATTGCTTGAGTCTGTGGTACCTTGAGTCTGTGGTACCACAGGCAACGTGAGCCTGCAGTTCCACAGGCAAAAATAACAAGACCTAGTCTCAAAAAAAAAAAAAAAAAGAACTTAGTAACAAGGCAAGGTGCATTCTAAGCCACTGGATGTCATCACATTCCATTGTGACCACAGTCCCTAAAGTTCTCAGTCCCTACTTCACATGGGAGGGATGTCAAGGCTCTAGATGTCCATTCACTTGCCCAAGATGCTACAGTGCAGGCGAGGCAATGCCAAGAATCAAACCCAGACCCCTGGCCCCACACAACCCAGACTGCTCCCACCCCTACACGTGCACATAAACTTATTGAGTGTCACCAGGCCCTTCCAGACTTCAGGCAGCTCTCAGACATGAGACCTTCCTTCCTCCAGACATGGGTGTTCAGGGTGCCCACTCTTCAGTCAGTCCCCGCCCCCACTGCCCTCGCTGTATCCCAGCCAAGCACAAGCCTTCTTCCCCTGTGACGCAGGAAGCTGTAGGCTGTCCGGTTGTCATGGCAACGGCTGCCAGCTCCTGTAAACAGTCCCTCCTCCCAACTGCCTGCCTGGCTCCCTCTTATCATTCCCAGAAGCTGTTCCCTGGGCCCATTCCACACTCAACCCCTTCTGAGGGGCTAGGTCAACCCAAAAGTCCACGTGTTCCATCCTGTCCCCACCTGGGGACCACTGGAAGCATGGATGCAAGACCCCTGGGTGCCAACTTCCCTTCCTGGCCCTTCTTGACTATGTGACTTTGAGTAGTCGCTTCCCTTGAGTCCTTCTTGAGAGGTAATCATGCAGAGCTACTCATTTCCGTCATCCATTCAGCCAATGATGATTAAGCAGGTGCAAGACAATGGAGGAGGGGCTAGGGTCCAATGGTGATTTAAACAGACCAATCCTCTAGGAGACAGAAACGAACAAGTTCTGGGGAAAAAAATAGCCTAAGTGGACGTATGCAACTGGAGAGAACAGAGCAGGGACCTCATTACCTAAGGTGCTCAGGAAAAGCCTCTCTGGGGAGGTGACATCTGAGTTAGAGAGTACACCAGGCAGAAGTTGCAGCAAGTGCAAAGGCCCTGAGGCAGGAATGACTTGGTCCATTTAAGAGCAGAAGACCCTCCCTTCAAAGTGATGCTTATAACCCTAGTGGGAAGGCAGGCCCAAGCTGTGAAACCTGACATGGCAGAAAGAGGGAGAGAAAGAGAAAGAGGGAGAGAAAGTGAACATTGATAAAGGATGTTACTGCAGGTGGCAGGAGGAAGTGACATCACAGTCCAGCTTCCAGCTTCTGGATGGGCAGCCCTCAGACCTGGGGGCTTCATCTCTGCACCAGGCAAAATGAAAGAAGAAGAATAATCCTGTCTGTTCTAGATACTTTATAAATATTAACTAATCTGACCTTCACAACCTTCAGAGTGAGGAATCATCATCATCCACCACTTTACAGATGGAAAACTGAGGCAAAGGACTCTTGTCCAACATCAAATAGCTGAAAACAAACCAGGCTACAAAGCCCACAGCCCTGACCTCCCTCCTGGACATGCTGTCAATGGTCCAAGAAAGGCAGTTCAGAGCTACCAGGAGGAAGCCCCAACCTCGCTCCAGCCCACATTGGCGGTGTTTGGGATCGCGGACCCACGATGGCAAGATGTTCTCATTTTCCAAAATAGGCAGTGCTTGTGGGAACTCTCCTGATTTCAAAATGTGAGCTCAGTGGTTTATTTTGAACATCGGTTCGTCCAGCTAAACAGAGAGCCAGGTTCACTGTCTCAGCAGGGCCGGCTACCTACCTCGCAGGCCCTGAGCAAATGCAAGACAGAGGGCCATTCAGACATCTTGGAGGAGTTCGAGACAGGGATAGCTAAGCACTTGGCCACACTCGGGCCCATCGAGCCCAGGGCTGGGTAGGATCATCCAGGTCACACATCCAAGAAGCCAGGCCAGCCTCTGAGTGGGTGCTTCCTAAATGCTTGTTAGATCAGATGGGAAGAATGGAATGAGGAAGGAAAACGGACATGTATGCTGCACCCACTACATGCAGACCAGACTCTCTGTGGTAGCTCTAAGCTCTGAGCCTGCTGGGCAGCTGAATCTCACAGCAGTGCTGGAGGATTATTTCCATTTCCCAGAAAAGGAAACTGAGCATCATAGAACTGGTCACTGTGGCTCCTCAACCCAGCTGGTCTGAGATGGCCAGGGTGCAGGGCACCAAGCAGAAGGGAGGGGTGAATAAGAGGAGACGAGGCAAAGAAGCCACCTCAGGCCTCGTTCCCAGACCGCGTGGAATCTATGGAGGCCACCACACCCTGGAGAAGGGCCTGTGGCATTTCTGAATCACGGTGCCATCCGCCCCGCCTTGGCTCCTCTCCGGCGATCCAATTACTAAATGCAGCCGCATTCTTTAAAAATGTCTTTCCTCTTATGTAATGTAATAGTGACAAACGCCAAGCAGATGGTGCTGTGACAAGCTTTTTAAAAGTTGATTAGGAGCTCATCTTTCAGAATTAATGTATGGGCATTTAAATGAGCTTCAGCCGGCTGCAGCCCCCAGGAAGAAACCACCCGAGATAAAGGGTCCTGGGATGGAGCCCTTCACCCCTCCCCCGCTGAGGCTGATGTGACAGGTGGGCCAGTTGACTTGTGAGCAATGGTCAGAAGTTCCCAGGTGTGGACAGAGGACAGAGAGGCCTTGTGCCCCAAGTACTGGAGCTTCCTCAGTCTCCTATCAGGATTTTTTCCCCAAAATGTTATGTAGTTGTCAAGAGAGTCCCCCTTCTCTCTCTCTCTCTCTCCTCCCCTCTCTCTCTGGGTAACGGGTTAGTCACAAACTATGTCAGATGCTGGCAGCGAGATGTACCCCAGCCCCCCCACCCCATCCTTCTCCCTCACTGTTCAGGGATGAGATCATTTCATTTAGAGCCAATTATAGATGGAAAGCACTGGGAATGTGCAAAAGGCCCTCTCCAGAGCCTGTCCCTCCATCAGCACAGGCTGCACCCTGCCGGGAGGGGCAGAAACAAAGAGCTGGTGTCCTGTCCCAAGTCCAGTCTCAGGGTCTGATAAGCCATGTGCTTCTAAACCAGAGCTGGAGTCTGCTCAGTGAGGAGCCTGGGCCGCTGGCTGAGCCTATCAGTTGACCTCAGAAGCTCAGTGCTGGCTGAGTCCATAGAGATCATCTCCACCTGGATGGGGAAGTTGGGGCTCAGAGAGGGGAAGGAGCTCACTCAAGGTCACACAGCAAGTTGGAAGCCAAGTCAGATAACTGCTGGGTAGCTTTTCCACCCGTGAGGAAGCAGATGCCCAGCCCCCGTTCCTACTGCTTCTGATATGAGCATCCTGGGTTTGCTTTGGGTTTCCAAGGAAACCCAAGAGACTTCCCCACTCTTGTTCCATGCGGGTCAATTCAGACTGACCTATGCTCTCCCCAGAGGGATGTGCACCTGGCCAGCCCCAGCCAATCATGCCTCACTGCCTGATTTGTTCAGAGATGAGCATGGAATGAGCCAGGCCACTGAACAGCAACTTCAGGCTGCAGCTGAGGCAACTGGAGGCATTCCTCCTGGGGGAGGCTGAGCTGGGATGGAGAAACCCTGGACGCTTCGTGGCCTTCTTTGGGCCACAAGATGCCTCAGAATGAAGCCAGCCCAGAAGAGAACAACAGAAAGTGCAACAACAGCTCAGCCGCCAGACGGACGGATGCTTGAAGGCAGGTCAGGTCAGGGATCCAGGGGTCTTGGTCTTGCTATTTAGCCCAGGGTAATGCCAATCCCGCGGACTCAAGTGACCTCCAGCCTCAGCCTCCCAGGCAGCTGGGATTACAGATGTGTGCCACCATGCCCGGCTATTTTTTGAGACTAGGTCTTGCTACGTTGCCCAGGGTAGTCTTAAACCCACAGGCTCAAGCGATTCCTAGCCTCAGCCTCCCGAGGCTGGGATTAAAGGTGCATGCCACCATGCCTGGCTGTTCTGGAAATTTCTGATTACATGAGACAACAATCTTCCTTTTTTTAAGCTGAAGTCAGTTGCGTCCTTTCATTCAACCCCTAAGGACCTGGACTTGAAGCCTTTTGCATGGGTCCAGGCTCCAGGAACATCACAGCCCCTTCAAGTTCATTCATTCATTCATTCATTCATTTTTCAAGAATCGCTGGGTGGATATGCCTCCCCTTCCCCAGCAGATTCCCTGGCTCTGAACCAAGTTCAATCACATGTCCTGGGGTCACAGGGGAGGGAGGCACCCAAGGTCAAATTCCCATTTCAAGGTAGCCAAGAGGTAGCTTTGCCATCTGGATATGGTGACCAAGCTGTTTCTACCATTGTTTGTCTTCCTGTCCCATCAGGAGCACAGGTTGGAGCCAGGCATGGGGGTACGTGCTTGTAATTCCAGATATTTGGGAAGCTGAGGCCAGGGGTCACTTGAGCCCATGGGTTCAAGACCATCCCAGGCAACATAGTGAGTTCTATCTCAAAAAAATAGCCGGGCCTGGTGGCGTGCACCTGTAATCCCAGCTACCTGGGGGGCTGAGACTAGGGATCACTTGAGTCCGTGGGTTCAGGACTACCCCGGGCAACATAGCAAGACCTAAAAAAAAAAAAGTACAAGTCTTAAAAAGTACAAGCACAGGTTGGGAAAAACAGCAGCAAAAAGGGATGCTCCAAAGCATACAGCTCAGAGCAGGGGCTCCTGGAACACCTGGGAAAGGAGCAACCAGGTAGGCAGAGCATGGTGGCGCATGCCTGTAAGCGGCAGCCTAGGGGCCAAGGCCACGGCCGGGGCCAGGGATCACGGTTCGAGTCCCGCTGGGGGCCCATAGCAAGACCTAGTTCCAAAAAAATAGCTGGGTGTGGTGTCGCACACCTGTAATCCCAGCTACCTGGGAAGCTGAGGCTGGGGATTGCTTGAGTTTGTGGTACCCTGGGCAACGTGAGCCTGCGGTTCCACAGGCAAAAATAGCGAGAGCTGGTCTCAAAAAAAAAGAAAAGAACTCCAAGGAAGCCAGGTGTTGTGGCGGGCACCTGTAATCCAAGTGCTGGGAGGCAAGGGATTACTTGAGTTTGAGACTACCCTGGCAACATAGTGAGACCTAGTCTCAGAAAAAAGCAGCTGGGTGCAGTGGTGGGCGCCTGTAATCCCAGTCACCTGGGAGGCTGGGGAATCACTTGAGTCCTTGGGTTCAGGACTACCCCGGGCAACATAGTTAGACCTAGTCTCAAAAAATAAAAGGAACTCCAAAGAGGTAAAATGAGCCTGTCTTTCAAGACTCTTGTGATGGGTCGAATACCCAGTCCCTGTTAAGCACTAGCGTTTGTTTCTGCTTGGCATGATCCATGCTCAGCTCTGTGGGTGGCACCAACAGCCTGCAAGGGTTGCTGGGTTTCCATCGTAATTACTTTTCTGATGGTTTTCTAATGATGGCAACTGACCACCCAAGTATTCGCTTGTTTATATATTCACCAAACATCTGTTTGCTGGCACTCAGTATGGCCCCGGCGCTGTTCGAGGCACAGAGAACAGAGCAGGGAATAAGACAGACCAAAAGTCCTGGCCTTGTTGGGCTGATGTACTCGTGCAGACATCATAGCAGATGTGACTGTTGGGTCCAAATCCCCTCTCTGACACTCACTCGCTGTGTGACCTCTGGCAAGTTGCTTAACTTCTCTATGCCTTGATTTCCTGATGTGCTAAATGGTTGTTAATAGCAGCACCAAACTCAGGATGCATATAAAGAGCTTGGCACATTGGAGGTGCTTAAAAAATATTAGTTACAACTATTTCACTTCGTGTTCAGTTGTGATAAAACCTTTCCTCTTTAAACACACTGATTTAAATCTAATACTCAAATACATGTCTCTTTTTATTTTTCTTAGACTAGGCCTCTCTATGTTGCCCGGGGTAGTCCCGATCCCACGGACTCAAGTGATCGCCAGCCTCAGCCTTCCAGGTAGCTGGGATTACAGGTGCCTGCCACCGTGTCTGGCTGCTTTTTCGAAACCAGGTTGCCCAGGGTAGTCTCAAACCCGATCCCTGGCCTCTTGCCTCCCAGCACTTAGATTACAGGCACCACCACACTCAGCTACATGTCTCCTTTTAAAATACGTTTACTTGATTTTAAAAAGTGGGGATGTTGGAGAATTCGAGAGTATGGGTCCAGTGGAGACACAAAAAGCCATAATAGCGTGTCCAGAAATCCTGGAAGCCATGAGCTGACAGTTCCACCAGCCAGCTGTGACTCTCGAGCACGGAGAGGAGACCTGAGCCAGTGTCTCCTCAGTATCCGCAATGACCACGGCTTGGTCCTCCCACCTCGCTCTTGCATGCTTCTCCCCATTCCTTCATCCTCAGGGACCCCAACTCTGGGAGGTCTCCCTGCCCCCAGGGAGGCTCTGGAAAGAGGGGATCTGAGTCTGGATGAAGGCAAGGCCGTGGACCTCAGGGCAGGAGCAGTTCCGGAGTGGCGGCTGCCCCAGCTGCTCCCAGGTCCCGCGGCACTAGGGGTGGCCAGCCGCCTGCCACAGCTGGATCCTGCGAGAGAAGTCGTGTTAGGGCTCCCCGGCTCTGGGGTGCAGGCCGTGGCAGGCCCGCCTCCACACCAACATTACTCTAAACCCTACTGTGCAGACGCCTCGCATCAAGACAGACACAGCACAGACTGGGCTTCCTGCGAGCTCTTCAATACTGTTACTATTACTATTTTCCTTCTGACTTGAAAGAGGCTAAAGCGTTTTCATGGGCCCTGACGTCTTGGTCCATGTGCATGATGGGGACATGGGCCCTGCCCCAAAGGTGGCACAGTCCAGAGGCAGCTGCTTGGGCCGCTGAGGGGGGGCGCTCTCATGTGCTTGCTGGGCAAACCTGGCAAGCTGCTGCACCTCTCTGTGGTGTGGTGCCTGACCTCCTCTGCTGGGAGGCAACACAGCGTGGTGGCTGCAAGTGTGGGCTGTGGGCTCAAGTGTGGTGACGCAGCTCCCCACTCCTCAGGGGAGAACAGAGAGAGCCTGCTCCCTGCCTCTGTGAGAACTGGGCGGATTCCATGAGACGCTGTGTGCAGAGAAAGTCAAAATGATGCTACCATCCCAGGAACCACCTTGATAAAAGAATGAGCCCCAAGCTGGGCATGGTAGCGCACCTGCAATCCAAGTGCTGGGAGGCAAGAAAGCAGGGATCGCTTGAGTTCACAGGTTTGTTTTTCTTTTTCAGACTGGGTCTCATTATTTTTGCCTCTGGAACCACAGGCTTACATTGCCCGGGGTAACACAGACTCAAGCAATCCCCAGCCTCAGCTTCCCAGGTAGCTGGGATTACAGGTGTGCGCCACCACGCCCAGATTTTTTTTGGGAATAGGTCTCACTATGTGTCCCTGGCAGGACTCGAACTGCAATCTGTGGTTCTGGCCGCAGCTTCCTAAGCATGCACCACCATGCCCAGCTGAGTTCACAGGTTTGAGACTATCCCCAGCAATATAGCAAGACCTGGTCACAAAAAAGCAGCCAGGCATGGTGGCATGCACCTGTAATCCTAGCTACCTGAAAGGCTGAGGCTGGGGATCGCTTGAGTCCGTGGGATTGGGACTACCCCGGGCAACATAGCAAGACCTAGCCTCAAAAAAAAAAGAAAAAGAGGCTGGGCACGGTGGCTCGTGCCTGTAAGCTTCAGCCTATGAAGTAGTCGGGGCCAGGGATCGCGGTTCGAGTTCTGCTACGGGGCCAATGGTGAGACCTAGTCCCAAAAAAATAGCTGGGCATGGTGCCACGCGCCTGTAATCCCAGCTACCTGGGAAGCTGAGGCTAGGGATTGCTTGAGTCTGTGGTACCCCGGGCAATAAGAGCCTGCAGTTCCATGGGCAAAAATAGCAAGACCTAGTCTCAAAGAAAAAGAAAAAAACAACGTGCCCTGAATACTACCAGGGAGACACATGGATGAACTTCTAAACTTCAGGCTGAGCAGAAGCAGCTGGGCTGATCAGTCGTGCTGTTATTTACATGAGGCCTGAAAAGAGGCAAAATAACCACAGTATTTCGAGTTCTGCACCCAAATGACTAATGCTACAAAGAAAACTATGCTCTGGGTCCCTGTGGGGGCCAGGAAGGGGCTATCTTTCTGGGGAGGGTTGGAGCTGAATACAGGGGTGTTTTGTTGTTGACCAGGCCCCCCTCCTCCTCCTGGTGGTGGCTGCTGTCTGCCTCCTTCCCCAGCATGTGTTCACCTGAGCCTATGTTTCCGCCAATGCTCTGTAAGACTTTTTTAAAAATGTAACATTTTAAAAATACCAAATCACAGTAAGAACAAACCCTGATTACATGCTGTTAGGTACCAGGCGCTGTTCTAGCTTCTAAGCATAGCCAGTGCCTGGCACACAGTAGGCACTTCACTAAGGATAGCGTCTGAAATCACTTTAATCACTGCCGTCATCACTATGTACCGTGAAGCCCTCATCTCAGAAGGGCCTGTGAGGGTTCCCTGAGCGCCCTTGAGCCACCAGTACATAGTAAGTATGTAGTCACAGCAGATGCTCCCTCTGCACACAGTAGGCATATGACAACAGCAGGTAGTCCCTCTGCTAGTCCCACACTCAGGTATTTCTCAGGCCATATCCCCTCAGTTTTCCTAAAGTCCTGATTGCAAGCTAATCCCTCCCAGGGTGGAGCCCTTGGCACAACCACATCCGTGGAGAGGATCTGGCTGACAGCTCAGCCTCAATCTCGCTTCCTCCCCCTCTCTACCCATACAGCCTGGTGAGCTCATGCCCCATCGCAAATTCCACCACCTGGTCTGTGAGCCTGCAGGGGCAAGGTGGGAGGGGGTGGATGTCTCCCACTTTGGCACAGCCTCTACTCTGCTTTCCACGCCTGCCCATCCCTGGTGGAAGTAGGGGTTGCTGACATCAGCCTCACCAAAGTGTCATGGGATACCAGAGCACTTGCACCCAAAAAGAAACATGGCTTGGGTTAGAAAAACCTTCTCCTAAAATGGATGGATTATCTGAGGTTCTAAAAAATGAGCATCCTGCCCAAAGAATGAGTCTGTAATGGTAAAAGCTCAAATCCAGGACAGGTAAGTGGTGGAAAGGCTGGAGGGGGAGTAGGGAGTGAGGGCCTCCCTGGAGCATGATGCTATCTGCCATTTATTTATTGAGCGGCTACTATGTAGCAGGTCCATCACATCCATTATGACCCATTTTCACAAACTATATCTTCAAACCTACTTTATAAGTCAGAGACGATGATAGAAGCTCCCACTACTGAGCCTCTTTGAGAAGGTAGGTGCTGTGTCAAGGGTTCGGGAGCCTCCACACACACTCTGAGCACTGGGAAAGGTCAGGGTCGGGTGGAGGACTTGCCCAGAGTCACAGCTTGCCAGGGCCAGAGGTGGGGCTTGAATTCGGATCTGTGCAGTCCCAGGACTCTTATTCAGATGCATGTGTCCCTGGCACCCCATCTGGCACCGGCACCCCTGCTCTGGGTTTGCAGGAAACAGGGCTGCTCAATTTTAAAAGGAAGGAAATAAACACCCTGGGAAATGGGTGAATCCCTCACTGGACAGAGCCTTCATTCCAACAGTCCAGTCATCTCTGCCCTGGAAAAGCACTGTCCATGGGAAACAGTATCAACTAGGCTTTTGGATTTGAGTCTGGTGTGAGCCATTTAGGATCAATCCCATTTCTGGCACTTGCTAAGTGGGAGATCTTGGGCACCTCTATGTGTCTTGGCCTGAACATCAGGGTCCTAAAAGCATCCACTCTGGATTCTTCGATGCTTCAACAATATACCATCATGTGTTGTGGTGTCTCCCCCTCCTCCTAAGCTCCCCTCACTCATTCCACTCCCATCACACTAGTAGCATATTCCTGCCTCAGGACCTTTGCACCTGATGTTCCCTCTTCCCGAACACCGTTCCCCCAATGATCCTCATGGCTACCTCCCTCATTTGCTCCAGGTCTCTGCTCAAATGTCAACCCCTTAGTGTCACTTTCTTCAACCATGCTTTCGTAATAACAGCCCCCAGGATTTGCCTTTCATTCTACTAGTTTTCCCTAGCTCCAATTCCTATATGGGAAATCTACAGATATTTCCCAATACTGTCTTCATGGGAGAAGGGACCACAGCTGCCTTGTATACATCACCTCCCCAGTGCCCAAAACTTTGCCTGGTCCATGCTCCTAGTAAAGTTTCAACAAATATTTATGGTGTGAATGAATGAATATAAAAACATAATAATGTCTGACACCTAGTAACCACTCAATAAATATTAGCTATTATTACAATTAACACGTTAAGTGCTTCCCAAGACATCTTCCCCCGTGGGAGACAGTCTAAGGGGCTGAGGTAAGCCAAACTGGGCCAAATTCTGCAGTGTAAACTGAATGCAGTCACACAGCCTCTCTGAGTCTCAGTTTACCCCCTATAAAATGAGGGCAGCCAGGTGTGGTGGTACGCACCTGTAATCCCAGGGCTGGGAGGCTGAGGCCAAGGACACTTGAGTCCACGGGTTCAAGACTCCCCCGGGCAACATCGTGAGACCTAATCTCTAAGAAAAATAAAAACAAAAATAAAATAAAATGACAGCAACCAAAAACTTGGCTTTTATTTTATTTTTTTTAAGAGACTAGGTCTCACTGTATTGCCCAGGGTTGTCTCGAACCCTCGGACTCAAGTGCTGCCCAGCCTCAACCTCCCAGATAACTGGGATTACAGGTGGTGCCACCACACCCAGCTCAAAACCTTGGCTTTTACAGAAACTGTAAGGATGGAATAACAAGGCAGCTCCTTTTCTAGAACACTTTCCAAATGCTGAGTGCTCTATGAAGCCCTTGACTTGTACAACCTCACTAAACCTTCACCTTGCTCCACAGGAGGTACTCTTATTAGCTACATTTTCAAATAAGGAAATCGGGGCTCAGAGAGGTTGGGATAGTTAACCAAGGTCACACAGCTGGGAGCAGCAGGAACAGATGCTCAGGTGCTGGGACCTGGGTCCAGCCCTGACCAGGAAGAAGCCTCTTCTGCTTGCAGCACCTTCATCTCCCTCTGACCCCACAGCCCCCATGCCCCAATGTTCACCCTCAGGTCCCACCACTGTCCCCATAGCAGTGCCAGCTCCTGGCATCCTGGGCAGGCCACTCACACCTCACACAGACCGTGTGGCTCAGGGTCAGACACCTGGCCCCCTGAGTTGGGGTGTCCTTGCCAGCCGGCAGCTCACTGGAACGGCCCCCAGTCGGAACTAGACGCAGCCATGCCAGGAGACACACTCAGCAGCCCTGAGCATTCGGGAGCACTTAGTATATGCCTAGCCCTAGGAGGCCCAGGCTGTTTCTCCCTAATACAGAAGACACTGAGGCACCCAGCCCCCATTCCCAGGTTGCTTAGAATACGCACAGCTTGTGTGAATGGACGTCACTGAGGGCTCCAAGAGCCAGGCCCTCTCCTAGGCGAGGTCCCCAAAGGACCGTGTCTCGCCACTGGAAAGTCAGCCTCAGCCGGACACGGTGGCGCATGCTTTGAATTGCAGCCTACAGAACAAGGCTGAGACTAGGAATTGCTTAAGTCCCTGGGTTCGAGACCCTCCCAGGGCAACATAGCAAGACCTAGTCCCAAAACATAGCTGGGCGTGGTGGCATGCGCCTATAATCCTAGCTACCTGGGAAGCTGAGGCTGGGGATCACTTGAGTCCGTGGTACCCTGGGCAACATGACCCTGCAGTTTCTCAGGCAAAATAGTGAGACCTAGTCTCGAAAGAAAGAAAGAGAAGAGAGAGAGAGAAAGGAAAGGAGAGAGGGAGGGAGGGAGGGAGGGAGGGAGGG
>PVHY01023828.1:0-20400 GCA_004024945.1 Uropsilus gracilis
ACTAGGGATCGCGGTTCGAGTCCCGCCTGGGGCCCGTAGCGAGACCTAGTTCCAAAAAAATAGCTGGGCGTGGTGGTGCGCGCCTGTAATCCCAGCTACCTGGGAAGCTGAGGCTGGGGATTGCTTGAGTCTGTGGTGCCCTGGGCAACGAGAGCCTGCGGTTCCACAGGCAAAAATAGCAAGACCTAGTATCAAAAAACAAACAAACAAACAAACAAACAAACAAAAAAAACAGAATCCTTCATATTATATCAGTATTTATACCATTGTTTAGAATTATTCCACTAAATAACTTTTGCAAGAATATGTGTTGTTCCCACTTATTTTTACATATGTTAAAAGTAACATTGGTTTATCTTAGGATGTATCATTTATATATATATAGAGTTCTACCTATTTAGGTGTATTTTATACAGTTTTTAATTTTTGCAATTTCATAATTGACTGATAAGAAAAAAAATGGATGTATGTTTAGGCATGTCTTTAAAGACATTTTATGAAAATGAACATCAAAAGAGGCGTGGGAGTAAATGTTTCTAACAAATATATATAAACTATAGATACTTAAAATCATTTGTCATATATATCTGTTATAAATATTTATCAACCTGATAGTAACGTTTTCATTTTCATAAAGTGTCTGGATAAACAAATGTTTTAAACTTTGATAAAGTCACGTTTAACAGTGGTTTTTAGTACTTTTTGGGTTCTTTCTGAGTAGTCTACCCAAAAGTTATTGAGTCTTATAACTTTTCTATTGGTTCTATAGTTTTATTTCTTATATTTTGATTTAAAATTTATCTTGAAGAAAATTGCATCTTGTGTGGCAAAGGAACCTGGTTTCATTTTATTGCTAACTAACTTTTCATAACCATTTATTGACTTTAATTGTCACACACAATATAATGTTTTGGTAATTTGATAAAATATCTATTTAAAAATCATTCTATTTCAGTATTTATTTGAACTTGTCTATTTGTTCATATTTATGCTAATATCATGTTGTCACTATTACTAAATAGTAAGTATTACTCCCATTTCCTTTGGGTTTGCATTTATATTTAAAAATAAGGTTGTCAAAATTTCCATGAGATAATATGAGAGTTTTGTTTTTTTTTTGTTTTGTTTTAGATTGAGTTTGAATCTATAGAGAAATTTAGGAAGGTTTGACATCTGGACAATGTTGAATATTCTTGTTCAGTCTATGAATTTAAATATATTAGTTTTCAGTTTTTCTCTGAAATGCTTTGTGATTTTCACTGTAGAGGTTTTAAACATTGTTACATAGTGAATTTCCAGTAATTATATGCTAAGAAATGCTTAGGGAGTAAGATTTTAATTAAGGATTAATATCTGTGCAAAGAAAGGAAGCAGAATTTAACAGGCGGAGACACAGCCATGGCTAAATATGGGAGATTCTTTAGTCTGCATCTCATTTGTACAGGTGATTCATATCTTGCCCCAAATAGTTTGAATATTATGGTAGTAATTGAGCATCACTACAAATTGTGCCAAGAAATACTTTCATAATAAAAAAGATTGCCAAAGAATCTGATCTATGGAGATTGTCTATTAATTAACAATCCCTATCTTGAATTATTATATAGAAAGTGCATTACTGTGTATACCATTAACAGTCTCTTCCATGCACAGGATCTAGTTCTTGATAAGAAAAAAAAATTTAGAGGAAAGAAAATTTTGCAGATTCACATGGTTCTCTCTTTCAAAGAAGAATTTTAACAAGAAGGTTAGTGGGATTCTTTAAGTATGCAGTTATTCTTGAGATAGCATCCCATATTTATCCCTTTTTTTCCATTATTCATGCTTGATTCATCTCCACACCACCATTTCTCAGTGATTATATGCTCCCAGGTGCCACATGGAGAGCCTGATTCTATTGATCAAGTGATTAGGCTGCAAGTGTCATAGCCTAGTCCTGTAGAAGAGCTTTTTCTTGATATTGATTTTTGTTCAGAACTGGAAGTATTTAAATAACAATTAGTACATGGCTTATAGTTTTCTTCTTTGTGATGTATGATACCTCCAGAAATTCAAATAACCCACCAGGTACTGTGATTCCTTCTTTGTCTTAGAAGGTGCAAAAGTGAATAGTATTTTTATATGATTTTTATTAATTATAATATATATATATATATAAATTGTTGTATAGCCTGAAGTTTTCCAACTACTACATCATCGATGAATCATCATTATGATTCAGTTGTGGTATATTTATACAATGGAATACTATTCAGTAATAAAAAAGTCAAACTAATGTCATTTGTGGCAACATGAGTGGAATGATGCTGGCAGAAATAAGCCAGGAAGAAAAAGATAAATTCCAGATGGTCTCACTTATATGTAGGATATAGAGAAACTAATCAAAAGCTACAAAAAGTTAAAAATAACAAACTGATAACATAACTAAATCATATAGCAAGGGAAAGGGAGAGAGGGCAAAATCAGGGGAGGGATTTTATTTTATAGGGATGTTGTAGCACAGTCCAGAAACATTTAACTCCCACAAATGTTATGATGTGGCAATTATCACCAGATTCTATATATATAAAAGGCAGATTATAGAGGGTTATAGAAGGTTCAACAGTTCCCTGCAGATAAATACTAGGGGTCTTTATCCTCAATGATAAGAGGAAGAGGATAGACTACACAAATTCCTTGACTTTTATGTACAAACTTTAGCAGCAGTTTGTCACTCTAAGATGCATCTCATAGAATTTTGATTGATTATATTATATCTAAAGATATAACTTTAGGAGGAACTGGCATCTCAATAATATATTTTCCTGAAATTGAATTTCTGGGTTATTTTTGGAGCTTTTCTATATATAGTATCATGATATCTTTAATATATACACTTTTACAATTCATTTTGAATCAGACTTTTATTCCTTTTATTTTCATGTAGTGCGATATTGAAAGCTGAACTCCACCAAGGTGTTCCTAACTGTCAGTTTAGTTATTTACAGGTTAACTTGTAAATCTTCTGTAGTCTCTCCATAAGCGTTCAGTAATTTCTCAGCAATTGGATGATAAGCAATTACAGCTACTTCTTATCCCTACATGTGATTATACAGGAGCCATTCAGCACCATCCTCTACTGATCACACACCCATGTGTAGTTCTCTACTCTTTTCAGTTTCTCTAGCTTTTTAGAATTTCACTCTATCCATTCCAAGTTTCTTATTTTACAAAAAATTCTCAAAGGAAGCATTATGAATATTTGTGAAATAACTTTGTGCTTAGGTCCTTACTAGCCCCCAAACTACTACGTCAATTTTTTTTATTCCTACTTCTGTTACAATTTTAAAAGTGTTTAGAGAAAGAAAGTTGATATTGACCCAATATTTTCTTTCCACTAAGAATGACAGTGCAAGCTGAGTGCAGGGTTGCCTGCCTGCAATCCTAGTTAATTGGGAGGGTGAGCCTAGGAAGTCACTTGAGTCCATGGGTTAACAACCCCAAGCAACATAGCGGGACCTAGTCTCAAAAAAAAAAAAAAAAAAATAATAATAATAATAATAATGACAGTGCTGTGCTGATTATTTGCCTATGTCTAAAATTGATTATTTAATTCATTAAAATCATTTCAAAATAATAATTCCATTCATTTTCCAGTTTTCTCTTTAGCATAGTAGATCAGTGCTTTAGAAATCTTGTTATATTTGAGTAACAAGTTGTTTAATTCTTTAGGCCTCAGTAGTTACAGGAATGTGTGGAATAAAAACTTAGTTTGTAGGTTTGCAAATATCAAATGAGGATGTTAAGGCACTAAAAATATTACAATTTATATAAATCTTATCCTTTTTTCAATAAAGTGTAATGTAACATGTGTAATGATAATATCAAGAACTGAATCAAATTTGAATAAACAAGGTTTCTGAATGATTAATGCAATGAAGAATCAAACTTGACATATAAAAATGTAAATAATAATCTCATAGAATGATACAAAGAAACTACCTTTTTATAATTGGATATTCTCTGACATATATGCTCATTTTTTCACTGCAAATGTCACTGAATGTAGTTTGAAGATCAGTAGGAATCACTTCATTTAAAGGGTTAAGACTGGCACATGATCATCACTTTTAGCCGGGGCTTCAAGTATCTAGTGATAAACACAAAGCACACACAAACACACGCACACACATCGAAACAAAATAAAAGTTAAATTAGCCACATAAAGTGTCCATAATTCCACAAAATGGTGTAATTGTCCCCAGTTTGCTTCTTTAACTGCCTTCAATCTTCAGTAAAACACTGGCAATGAAAAAAAGAAAAAAAAAAAATCATGTTATATAAATCAGGGAAATGATTGTCTCAAATCTCTGTAATCATAATTTTAAAAATTATGTTTATAGTATATCTATATATGCTTTCTCGCTATGATCAATCTTTTTTTTTAAGGATAACTTAATTTTTCAATGTGGTAGTAAATCAGTGTGATCTTCCTTCTAGTCTATCTAGTATTTTCTTTAGAGATTTTTCCAGTTCAGGATACTTATAAAGTCCCCTTACTGTTTCATATTTTATATAAACCCTGAAATTTTACTCTAATGTAATCATCTTTATTTTTTAGTATTTTCTCATTGACTATTGTTTCATGTTAGTCGATTCCTGAGTTCTATAATTTTTTCCTACAAATATTAAATAAGTAGGATTTTTCTACCATGAAAATTATAGTTATATCTATTCCCTGGATTAACAATTTCTTCATAAAATATTTTGAGTTTTTTTTAGTGAAGATTTTTGTAAACTAGCTAAATATCAATTTTTTCATTAGTTTTTCAATTTGAGCTTACTTTTTAAGAATGTCTAATTTGGTTTGGATCTATTCAATACTTCCATGTGCATAACATTGGGTTTCCTAATTTATTTTAGTGTACTTTCTTTTTCATTGATGACTTGGAACTTGTAACTCACTTTTGGTTTTGCCCATTCTGTTTAGAGGCAAATTTTTGTTCCTCTTTTTGATGGTCAAATTATGTCAGGCTTTATTTCACTTAGTATCACTGTTTTGTAAGAAAAAAGATATAATAGAGCTTAATTAATAATTGTTACCTTACTCATCTTTAGTACAGCTTCTCAGCTCTCAAGTTTTATATCTAATCCTACATATTTAATGCAGTATCTGTGTGTAAGAATCAAGATGGAAGTTTTGTTATGTAGTATAATCTCATGGCTTGAGCACAATCTGTTACTTGAATTTCATATCTCTTCTCATTGTTGTTAGAACTCATATTAAAAGATATTGTTATACTTTTGAAATTGTTCTATTTAAATTTTTTTAGTCTTTCACGAAATGCCAGAATTTATTCTATATAGTCATAGTTATTAAGTTATTTAAATGTCTTCCAATATTTCTGGAAAATTCTATTTTTTATTAAAGTGTATTTAAAAAAGAAATTTAAAATTATATTATGACCTATAATATTATGGATGATATCATATGATTTATTACTTTTGCCTCTAAACAATATAGTAAATTTGTGAGCATAGATTTTAAAAGACTGATATGTATTGGTCATTATTGAATCCAAAGATGGCTACAAAATGTCTGTTAAATTGTTTTGTGCACTCTTTAAAGGATAACAATTTTTCAAGTACAAAAATATTTGAAAAGGGAGTATGATATCTTCAAATGATCTTGTAAAGTTTTTACACATCCTAAATTGTGGCAGTCCCATAAAATCCTCTATGACAAGTTATGTACTTTGTATTTTAAATTTTAAACTCAAAGGCTAAAAGTGTTAGGCACATTTGTGTTATTTAAAGTGAAAATTTCAAAACATTTTCGAGACATTTTGTTAATTTTATGTATTGTTAAAAAATACAAATGGAGCAATGGTTGTAAAGGAAACTAATTTTGAAGATAACACATAGATACTAATTTTTAATGTATTTGTCAATTTAAATTTTGAAAAAAACTGCAAAATTATTTCATTATTGTAAACTATTTTTTCCCCAGAAATATATCCTTATTGAAAGAACAATTTAGAGAGACAACTGGGAGAAAGAAAAATGTGTGTAGGATACATGCGACTCTCAAACATGGTTAGCACTAAATCTCTATTAAATTAATAATGAAAATATGATAGCATCTGACAATTTTACATGCTTTTGACATGCAGTATAAAGACTTCAGGAAGTTTTACCTTTATTTTTGTTATATCTAATGAAAACTTTTTATAAATGTTTTCCTTTTTCAAACAAAAATGTTCTCCCAAATAGTTTGCCTTTTTAAAATTTTCCAACTTCTTTAATTTCTGAAACCATATCAATCCAGCAGAAGGAAAACATGTTTGAGGCATTGGATACTAACTTTCTATATTGAACAAGGAATAGAACATTATTCTTATTTTTGTTATTCTTTTTCTAATTCTCCTAAGAGTCACTTGCTTGACTTGAGGCAGGTTGTTATAGTTGAAACAATCCTGCTTTTTCTAAAGCAGGTTGTGTACCCCAGGAAGTTTTTATGACCCTTTTATTTGAAGGCACCTTTAATCAACTCTAGCACCAGCTGCGTTATTAACAAAGATTGTAACATATATCTGAAAGGATGTGATCTTATACCTCTGAATGAAATACCAGTGCTGTAAACCAATGTTACCTAAAATATATATATATATATATATATATATATATATAATGTTAAAAAGACTATATACTTTTGCTGTTGTGAAGGGCTATTCTGTTTTATTCTTCAAAACATCTAGTTGGACTGTTAAGAACCTGAAATCTGACTTTTCTCTGAGATTACACTTCTATTCCATAAAATACTCACTTGCATACTTGGAGGAGTTACCTTGTATTTATACACATATACATGCATACATATATACATAAACTATCTATCTATCTATCTATCTATCTATCTATCTATCTATCTATCTATCTATCTATCTATCTATCTATCTATCTATCTATCTATCTATCTATCTATCTATCTATCTATCTATCTATCATCTATCTATCTATCTATCTATCTATCTATCTATCTATCTATCTATCTATCTATCTATCTATCATCTATCTATCATCTATCTGTCTGTCTGTCTGTCCAACCAGATCATTAATTTCTATACCTTGGCTACAAAATGTCTCTCTTCCATATAAAATAAAAGAGAATACATTTTTCAAATGATTACTTTTATTAATTTCATTTTGGAGATTAATAGATATCAATATATAAATACTACAATACTTATCTCTAACCGGAGATAAGTATGGACTATTTTATTTCCAGAGAGGTAATCTTTAGCCTGAAGATAATATCTACATTTCTTTTTTTTCCATTGAAAATAACACATTTTTCAAATGATTACTTTTATTAAAGTAATTTTTTTCTATACGAAGCAATCTATACTCATTGATTTATAGTTCTCATAAAGAACAAATATATTTCTTGATAATTAGTTTTCCATAATTTGCATACTGAAGAAGACAGTAAAACCAAAAAACTAGCTATGCACCTTTCTTTACATTTAATAAACAATATGTTTATGTATCCAACACATTTTTTTAAATCATGACTCTTATTTTAAATGAATCTTGTGAAAATACATTGACAGGATTGCTATCATTTTAAGTTAGGACTTTTTAAATTCTACATTTGAAGACAATTACAAACTAGTTCTAAATATGTTCTGTTTCAGGGTCTTATTTCCTAACACAGTTAACTGTAAAGAGCAGATGTACAAGATCTTCCTTTTGTTTGAGAGCAAGCTTATCTGCCTTGCATAGGACTTATTTAATGGAGCTTCCACTTTGTCTTCTCAAAGACTGTGGTTTGCCCTTTCTTCTTCTTTGGTTTATTTATGTTTTCCAAAAGAAGATTTATATATGTACCTTAAAAATAAATATCTATCACAATGTCAACGATTTTCTTCTAGATAGAAATTTTCAATATTAGCTCCTACTTTCACATTTCCATCATTTTCTTAGCACATGATGCATAATTGTATCAACACTATTCATTGAAAAGACAAAGTATTTCTCCATTGAACTATATTGATAACATGGGAAATGATTTACTTGTATTTATGTTGATCTATATTTGCTTATTTTTGTTTCATTCACATACGGATATCATTTCACTATTATACTAGTATCTTATCACATCTTGAAATATGTTAGTTTCCTAAATTTGTTTATAAATTCAACTTATTTTAGCATTTAAATATCTTTTTCTTTCCCTTATAAATTTTAACATCAATCTCTGGACTCAATTCTGTCCTTTTTACAATTATGATGATTACTTATACCTCCTTGTGAATCATAAGCATTCTTCACCTTTCTCTTTTGCTCAGAAATATACAAATATCTACAATAATGTTGCTCCCTTTACTTTAGAGTATAGAGAGAACCAGGAGAGCTCTGGATCTGGAAAAATAGATCAGGAAAGAGGGATCATGATGATTTTGTGGACATGGGAATAAACAGACAGTTTATCCTGTATCCATTCATGAAACTGAGTAAAAGAAAAAAATGAGCTGGTAACGGTGGCTTGTGCCTGTAGCCCCAGCTTCTTGGGAGGCAGAGGAAGGACCATTGCTTGAGTCCCCAAGTTCTGGGCTGTAGTGCTGTATGCAGATTGGGTGTCTGCACTAAGCTGGGCATCAGTAAGGTGACTTCCCAGGAGCAAGGGACTACCATGCTGGTTGTCTAAGGAGGGGTGAACAACCACAGGTCAGAAGTGGAGCACCCCAGACCCAGAAACAAGTGATGTAATTAACACAAATAAACTTTTTTTTTCATTAACTTTGAAAAATCAGTATTCACAGTCTTTATGATAGTACTTTGCTGGGCAAGTGTTCTTATCATAAATCTTAAATTTTTTGTAAAAGTCATTTATTTCCTTTCAATGTTAACTAGAAAAGTTAGGAGAAACTTTAATGATTATAAACAAATTAGAAGGAACACTAATGATTATGTTTTATCTATTTTATAGTTATAACTTTGTTTCAAAACTAAAAAACTATTCTATAGAGATCACAACAATGAAGATGAAAGTGAAAAGCACAATATTTATTTATTTACAAAGTCAGTTCTTTGATTTATATTTGGAAAACCAGTTCTTATAATTGTTGCTCTGTTTTTTCCCGTATGTCATTCAAATTTTATTAAAATCACCCACAAACTCTGTTTTATTTCTGTTTTTCACAGTGAAAGGATAGCATGTATAAAATTAACTTTTTATTACACAATTATTTATTCATTTTTATATCTTTAAATAAATTGTTATTTCCCTTATTTCGAATAGCTCTTTCTCCCTTTTGATGTAGGTAATGTGTTGCTTTTAAGGAAACACCCTCTGCACACTGCATACCCTCTCTCACCAGATCTATACAGTGACTTGAGAAGGACTCAGTAGTACTGTTCTCCTCGTCTTATTAATTAGAGATGATAGAAGTTAAAACATGCTTTTTATTTCACAGATTGTTTTGACAGAGAAAGAATTGAGGTGTTTTGATTTATTTTTAATATTCTCTCTTTTACACCCACCGCTACTACAAAACCCATGCTTTGGAATGATACAGTTTTTCAGAATCGCTTAGGTAGGGACTAGATGAAAGAAACTTCTTACTGCAGAATATATCTTCTATGGTTTTATATAAAATTTCCATGAATATCTAGAAAAGGCAAAAGAATGGCTTGCATTTTGGTACATCAGAGATTGCTTACAGAAAATTACCTGGGCAGAGAATGACTGCTAAGAGATTTTGGGAAGTGGTGATGGTGGTGGTGGGAGTGAGGGGGGGGAGGGCATTTCTGTGGTGATGAGAGTGTTTTAAATCTCAATATTTGTAGTAACTACCTGCTTTCCCTAACCTATTAGATCATACACTTCATACAAAAGAAAACTTTTAGAAGTTATTATATTTCAGTAAAATTTAAAAGATAAACATTGTCAAGTGAGAATAATTATTGTATCAATTATATCTAGATTGAATGTATTCCTCATACAATTTAGTCAATTCATTTTGTGTGTACATTTTATTTTTAAATTAATTGGAAACTGGTTTAAGACTGAGTAGGTTTTAAAAATTACTATCTTTTCTGGTTTTTGTTGTTGTTTGTTTTTTCTTCCTATCTGACCTGATTACTAATTACTAGGGCACTGTTATGTTATTTAGGATGTGGAATGAGGTCACATTTTTCCCTCCTAGAGAGTAATTACAAATGTGCGTCTATATTTAATGCCTTAAAATTAGGTTATTGGGTCAAAAATTAAGTTTGGAGTTACCTCTATTAGCACAAAAGCATTTGACTACACTTTGACTAACAAATTTCTATATATACTTCCATATCCATCCCAAATGGAATGAGCATGTTAAACAGTGGGTTGAATAAATGTAAGAATTTTAGAGGTTGGCAAAACATGCATAATCTAAATTTATTTTTCATATTTTATGCTCATAACTCTGCAAATAACTTTTAATGATGATATTCTTATGTTGACATGATGACATCATTGTTTATCTATAATATTAGTATTGGCACTACATTAGAATTATAAAAAGTACAAGTATATGAAAGTAACAAAAGTTAATAAAGTGATCTGTAGATTCAAAACTATTTCAACACAAACCTTATATTTTTCTCTATACTATTTTCTATTCACCAAAATATTTTTAGTCAAATCCTAGATATCATATTATCACAATTATAATCCCATCAGTATGTATAAAAATCACTTTAAAACCAGATTCTTATATTTGATCTATCCTAGACTAATAAATAATTTTTTATTTTAATCAAACATGATATATGATTATTGTAACCTTGTAGTTGGTTCTGAATTTGGGCTGTATCAGTCCTCCAAATTTGATCTTCACCTTTAATACTGTACTTGTATATTTTTTATTTTTTTTGTCTCACATTAAAGAGTGGATTCAGAGTTTTAACATTCACAAAATAACCACCATCCTTTTGTCATAACTTAACATTTTGATTTTGTTTTGCTAGTTTATTTGTTTTATTTCTTTATAGCCTACAATTTGAATGAAATCATAATCTATCTACTATGAGTCAAATAGAGAGTATAAACAACTGGGTAATAGTCCATTGTGTGCATTATGTGTGTGTGTGTGTGTGTGTATATATACATATATACATATTTGTATATACACAATATATATACATAGGCATATATGCATACTATATACACGAATATGTATACACATATGTGTATGCACGTCTATATGCATATACATGTTCATATATGTATATTTATTAAGGATTTTTACATACATATTCATTGAGCTTAGATTCCTATATATGTTGAATAATAGTGGTAAGAATAGACATCCTTGTCTTATTTCTAATCTTACAGTAGATCTTTCAGTTTTCATTACTGGATATTTTGTTAGCTGTGGGTTTATTACATCACTTTTATTAATTTGAGGGCATTAATTCTATGTCTATTTTGTCATAGATGCATGTTAAGTTTTGTCAAATGATATTTTTGCATTTGTGGATATGATCATATTATTGTTTTTTCTTTTATTGATATGATATATTTTCTGAATTGATTTGCAAATATTGAACTATCCTTGCATTTCTGGAATAAATCCTGATTTTTCTTGATATATCATGCTTCTAATGTGTTTTTGAATTTTATTTGCTATTGTTCATTGAGAAGTTTGCATCTACATTCATCAGAGGTACTATCTATAGTTTCTTTGTGTTGCTCTTTGTGGTATGCTTTAATATCAGAAATCTGTCAGTCTCATGGTTTTTTCTTGTAGGCTTTCCATATTCAATTTTAGACATCTGAGAAGGATAAATATTAGATTCTCTTTGAATATTTGAAAAACTTTTGGAGAGACTTTTTTCACTTTCAATTTCTATAGTTATTTTGATCTACTAAGATTTGCTTTCTTTTTTTTTTTCTATTTCAGAACATTGTATTACTTGAATAGTTTATTTCGGTTTGTCCAATGTATTGGCATATAAATCTTTATAGTCTCTGAATTCTTTGTATGTTTGTAGTATCTGTTGATAGTTCAGTGTCTTCATTACTGGATTTATATTTTATTAAGAATCTTCTCTTTTTTGTAAGTCTAACTAAAGGGTCATCGATTTTTTTTTTATTTTTACAAACAATCATCTATTATATTGATATTTTTCATTGTCTTTAAATTTCTATTCCATTTATTTCTGCTCTAATTTTTAATGTTTCTTTTCCTACCACTTTTTGTTTTGTTTATTCTACTGTTTCTGTAGGTAATTGAGTTTTGATTTTTTTCTTCTTATATTTTGTGCATTCCTATAATTTTTCCATTTTTACTGCTTTTGCTATATCCCACAGAACTGGTAACTTATATGTTCATTTTCCTTCATTTCCAGGTATATACTTGGTGGGTAAATCTATCTATCTATCTATCTATCTATCTATCTATCTATCTATCTATCTATCTATCTATCTATCTATCTATCTATCTATCATCTATCTATCATCTTTCTGTCTGTCTATCTAAATATAGTGTTCATGGTCTAGAATCTGAACTATTTTACTGTGTTCCATGTGAGCTTGAGAAGAATGTGTTTTATAAGTTTACATTTCTATGTTTTCTTTGTTAAAAAAATTTTATTTTAATTTGGGTTTCATTCATTTAGTAAAAATTTGTAATCTTTACACTGATATTTTTTGCAGTTTCTGATTTAACCATGGTACACTGTGCTTATTCTATCTTTACAAAATACATCCTAAATTCTTAGTAGTATCCAATAATAAAAATACAATTCTTATATTTATGTAAAATCCAGTGTTTACTGGTTAATGTTATTAACAATTATCCTGTAATTAGTGAGTCAAGAATTGTTGTGGTTTTTGAAAACTTTTCAGCGTGACAGTGGTTGTGATACTTTCAAAGGCCTTTGCCTTATGCCATTTCATTCATAATAATTGGTAAAATTGACTCAAATCCCACACATGAAATTTAGATAAAATAAGGATACCCATCAATTAGTAAGTATCTATTTCATGCTTTTGATTTGTGGCTACTAGATGTTATTTCCTCCGGATCATAGAATTGCTTCCATTGCAAAATTTCTTATAAAGAAAATCCTTTTTTTTCATTAAATTTTATTTAAAAAGATAACAAATCCTAGCTCTGCAATTGAATAAGTGGCATAGTGCATCTGTGTTAGATAATTATTTAGTAATTCTGAAAAATCATTTCTGAAATATCTATGTAAAACAACTCAAGTACACCCTGGGAAATTAACAATGCTGAATGAAAATACCTGAGTGAATAAAAGCACACTTAAATTAAATTAAAATGAGTCCCCTGGTTGCACCTGACTTTATCTTTGAGGGAATTTCCAAAATCAGGGAAGGTTAAAAGAGTTTAAACAGAAGATGGCAGTGTTAATGGATAGGAAAAACAAAAGCAAAGATCATTTCAGTCTTGGTGACTTGAATGTCAAGAATAAAGATTCAAATAGATAAAGATTATAGAGGAGACACAATAAAGCAAATAAAATACTTCTAGATCTTTGTTTACCTATATATACAATGACTTAACTTCTAAGACACCTAGCAGAAAACAACCACAGGAAGTTGAGAGATTTGGGAAGATAGATAGTTCTGTTGAAATAATGGAATTTAAGGTCAGTTAGAATGACCTTGGGGTAACTAAGAACTTTCCTTGAAAATTCAGGATAGCCATACTCTAAAAATGAAAATCTCGCTTAAAATTATTATCTGTGCTTGAGAACTAAAACATATACCCACTAAAAGTAGAGGAAAACATAATCTAATTTAGTCCTTACAATATAAAATTTCTAATATTTTATATAAATATAATATTATGTTTTGATGGATAACTAGTAACAAATAATAATAAAACAATGCAATAATCTAAAAGATCAGAAGAGTGATCACTTATTGGAGTCAGGTAATAAGGATTTTTATATATGTGATTCAGATGTAAAGAAATTAGATAAAAAAGAAAATAGATCACCAACACAATGTTTTTGTGTGAATACACACATTCATGTGCTTTAGAATCAAGTGAATCCGATGGATGTGATTAAAATTTAGCAGATATAGCATAGGCTACATATTGAACTCAGAAAAAAAAATGTTAGGAAAGAAAATAAAAAAATGGAGAGAATAAAAAATAAAAATATTAAAAAAGAGAAATAATAGGTGTGTAAAATATAGTCTAAATGTATCCCAAAAGAAGACAAAGAGTACAACAATAGTTCTTGAAAAAAATGTTTCCATATAAGTCGGAAAATGTTGACAGTGAATCCAAGTAAAATAAATGAAAAAGAAAATATTCCTAAGTGTATTATAACCTATTGAAAATATTATACCAAATGATATTATAAGTAACTTCAGAGGAAAAGTTGTGGTATTTGATAAATATATGTATTGACAAATAAGATTTAAATCAGAAATGGAATTAACAGTAGATATCCAAACTAAATCCAGTTTACAAAGAAGCTTAGCAAATAGTTGGCCTAAAATAGGTTCGATTTTTCTCTCCTAACTCCTCAAATCACCCATCAGCTTACCCCCATATGATAAGATCAAGAAAAATATGAGAAAACATGACATAAATTATCTATTCTGGAGATAACGATGAAACAATGGCAGATGAAAATATTTACATTCAGAACATCATCAACATTATATTTTGGTGATATATGTCAGTGGAAATTTTAAAAAGTTAGATAGGAGATTTTAGATTTCTGAAGAAATGCTACTTTTTAAAAATAATATTTAACATCAAAAAATATCATGTAACTGAAATTGAGCCCAGAACAGCTTCAACATTAAAATGAAGAAACATTTTAGACATACTTTACAGGTCACTTATCATTCTCTTTCATCTTTTCTCTTAGAATAATATTCCCCTGGGATCACTGAATAAATTTCTACCCTTCCCATAAGTAATTCATTAGATTAAAACCTACAAAATCTTAATTGAATGGTTACTCATGTTTTGTCATTTTTTAAAGAAGCAATTGTGTTGTTTTTCTCTTGAAAACTGAACTTTTCATCATGTTAGTCTAGCAATCTCAGATGTGTCTATATCTCTATCTCTACTGCCTCTTATGTATTGATTTGTGTTCCTCAAGAAGATATACTACAGTCCTATATTTCAGTTTCTCAGAATGTAACCTTATTCGAAGTGTTAGATGTAATTAAATGTTATTAGTTAAGTTAAAGGTATGCTGGAATAGAGCTGGCAGTACCACAGAAACTAAAACCACAGAAGCAGTGATGAAACTGCAAGTGAAGAAAGAAATGCCAAGAGCTGACAGCTGCCAAAAGAAACAAGGCATAGGGTCGGAGGACATTATCCAGACAGAGAAGAAGCCAGTTGATCCTTTATTTCTGTCTTTTGCTTCCAAACTGTAGCAGATAAGTTTCTGTTGTTTTAAGTCACCCAGTTGCTTTGTTACTGTAGCCCCAGGACACTAATACATTGCCTTTACACCGAGTTCCCTCACTTATTTTTACTGTGTTTTCCTTCATGGAAAATAAGACTTCTAATAAGTCTTCTTGAATCCCATCTTTTATAAAATGAGACAGAATTGATTTGTCCAACCACCATCCATACTGTACTATAGAAAATATTAAGAGGTGATCTATATCTCCAAGCTTACTATCTTACTGGTGTTTTAAGACTTAATACCCCTGAAAGTTAATAAAAAATACTAAAGCATTACTTAGAGAAAATAATACTGTCGTAAGAACTAATGGGTTGGATTAATCAATGTAGGACAAAGTAAGCAAATACACGTTGTTTAAAAAAAAAAAACAACAACAGATTTAACCTTAAGCTTAATGAAAGGACAGTAAGGATTTCAGCTTATGGAGAAAAGGAGGATATGCTATTTCAGAAAAAAAGTAAGGTTCACAATGTTAGGATGATGGGCAAGTTAATGGTGCATATACATGATGATAATGACTTTAAAGAAAGTTCTATAGTTGATAGTGTGAAATAACTTGTCTAAGTGGGGGATAGAAAAACTGCAATTAATCTGGAAAAAAGAGAAGTTTAAATCTGTTTAGGAAGGCAACTGGGAGCGCCTGTAGATTTTTTTAACACTAATAGAATGAAAGGACTTAAGGGAGATTAATTCAGAGATAGTGTGCAAGATAACTTAGATTCAGAGAAAGAAAAATTAGTCAGAGAAAAGACACAATTGAAAAGAGCTTGAGAGTTATTTCTAAAATCTAGTTAAGAATTCAGACCTGGAGAGTGGCAAGACTATAGCAGAGTTTAGATGCAGGGTTCATGTACTCTGTATACTCATAGTGAGGTTATAGCACAACAAAGCCAATAAATATTGAAGGAAAAAACAGATGATTGCAATGCACATGGAGAGCAGCATTTTCTGAAGGAGGAGGCACAGTGAGCAGTAGAATAGGCCAAGTGGCTAGCCCAGGTGAGCCCCATCTGCAGCAGAGGAATACTGACAAGTGACCTTTATGTGATAGACTGCTGCAAAATTCAGCAAGCCCTAAGACAGATCCAGGAAGCAGGCTCACCACTGTACACCTGGCATAACTCACAGAACCAGCATGGGAACTGTACACAGACCCTATACAGTCAATACCTGTGAACCTCAGCACAGGATGTGTCCTGGAAGTAAATCCAATATGGTAGACACCAGCATACCCCAGCAAACCCTGGGGTAGACCTGGAACTATCCCACTATTCTAGGCCAGGAAAAATACAGTGAGTGCCATGATGAAACTGTAAATTATCACATGATTGAAGGCCTCTGCAGACTTCAGTGGAGTTGGCACTGAGAAGATGCATGCTACATTGAATATAAGGTGGGCTAAGAGAGGAATCTGGGTGTTGTCATCAGTTGGATGGAAAATGATGCTAGAACTGTAATCTCAGCATTCAGGGGAAAAGGGTGTAAAGGCTATATGGAAACATGTTCCTTTGAAAGAGACAAAAACATTGTAAGTGCATTGGGTTTGTCACACTAATTGGATCTCCAGTAATAACAGAGCAGATACTCAGATCACATTCCATTTTCTCACAATCTAGTGCTTGCAAGGTGCATAGAGATCACAGTGTTCTCGTCCCAATATCCCAAGAGGAGAGATATTAGGTGCAAAGTAATGATCCAGTCCCACACCAACTAATTGACACCAATTTCTGGAAACTTGTAATTGCCTTCCAAACCTGTTGACCTTGCAAAGGTCTAAATAAAAAATCAAATAAATAAGTATATAAGACTGCTTGCTCTCAATGTAAAGTAATTTAAACACCAAAGTTACTGATAAATGTCTTGAAAACAAAGATACTATGTTAAAAAGCTGGGGTGCAGGGCAGAAAGAAGAACAATGAGAGTGATTGCTCAGCTGCAGCGAATGAGGGCTGATTGGAAGCATGAACTAAACAGGGCTATTTGTTACAGCTACTAGATTATTTAAATAAAGTGATAATGGTTTGCAGTGAAACAAGGGGAAGAAGAGGGTTTTAGGCAGAATTTGATTAGATAAAACTTTCTGTGGGATACTTGGGTGCAAGGGATTCTCTCAGCAACTTCCTATAACCACCTAAGGAAGGTCTATTAGGGTAAATATTAGAGGAATGGTGGCAGTACTGCCTATTGGAGGTCAATCATGATATATCTATCTTCAGTGTTCTGAAGACATTCAAGAGAGAAGTTTTCTTCATCCACAGCATGAGTTCTGACCAGTCTAGGCTCACAGCCTCTGACAACTATACATAAAATGACAGAATACATAAACAAATATTACACAGTCCACTTCAATAACAGTGAGTCACAACCAGACACATATTGTTGGAGTATCAGCTCTGCCCCCAAAAGGCATGCTGTGAACTCTGCTCATTCCATTGTACTTGGAGCAACAGCGCACACCTCTGGATGGAAGATCATTGTCTGCAAAAAGAGAACTTTGTCCAGCCTCTGACTCTGAGAGTCACAACACACACTGCAAGACCCATAAACCTTTCTCCCGCTTTTAGCCATTACTGTCATAAAAGCCCTGCATTTAACCATAACATGAACAAGAGCTAGTCAACTCAGCTTTAATATTCCAGTTGTGAGAATAAAGGAGGTAAAGCTCAAAATATTGAGATATTGCAAAAATAAATGCAAGTTACAAAGAAATGGAAAGCTTTTCTATGCTTATGGAATTATCATTGTTGAAATGCCCTTCAGACAGAATGTAATATATAGATAATGAAGTCCTAATAAAGCTTAAATGAAATTCTTCATAGAAGAAAATTACAATATTTTATTGAAACATGTAGGCCTAAATAACCAAAGTAATCTTTTTAAAAGAGAAGGGCAATGGAGGCAGCACACTCCAAAATTTCAAACTATGCTGCAAGACTATGGTAATCAAGTTGGTATGACATTTGAATGAAAATAGATACACTGACCAATGGAATAGACTAATGGAATAGAAATAAATCCATACACACTTGGACAATTAATCTATGATAAAGAAACCAATAATGACAACAGAGAAAGCAAATTCTCTTTAGCAAAATTGAAATTAAACCTCTCAAAATAGAAATAGGATTAAAGACTAGGATGAAACTTAAACCATAAAATACATAAGTGACACATCATATTCCACAAATTTGGCTTCAGTGATCATTGGGTACTCCAATGACAGTAAAACCAAAAGTAAAAGGGAGATTAGATTGCATTGATGTAAAAACTGCAGTGAAAGATATTATCATTAAAAATAAAACCTCCATAAAGGTTTAAAAAAAGATTGCATGTCATATATCCAACAAGTGGCAAGTATCCAAGACCAGTAAAGAACTCATAGAACTCAACAAAAAGAAAATTATTCACTCAAAAACAAAACTGAAAGAAGAACTAAATAGACACTTGCCCAGATAAGATCAACAGATGACCAACAGGCCATGTCCAACAGACCAAATGTGCAACACATTATCTTCAAGGAAATGATAGTCAAAACCGTTATGAGACACCAGTAACCTCAAACACCCATATTGAAAATGAAGCAGGCAACAATGTTGACAAAGGTGTGTAGAAAAGGAAATCCTTATATGCTGTGTGTAGTAACTCAGCCTAGCCCCTATGGAAAACAATGTGATTCCTCGAAGCATTAAAAATAGGCCACATGATCCAGAAATTGAAGTTTTAAGTATTATATATAAAGAATAGGAATACACTGATTTGAAGGGGAACACACACACACACACACACACACTATTTTTGTTTATTGCAGTGTTACTTACAAAAGCCAATTTATGGAAACTGCTCAATGACAGAGGAGTGGATTAAGAAAATGTGACAAATTTACAGGATAGAATACTACTAGGCTACAAAATCAGAGGAACTTGTATCATTTGTAGCAGAATGGACAGAAGTGGAGAGGATCCCTAATGAAATAAATAGAAATACCATATAATTTCAATTCTTTTTAAAAAATTTATTTATATATAAACTTGACATCATTGTAATGCCAGGGATTCACCCCCCCACCCTCCTTACTTTTCCCCCTTTCCCCGCCCTGCCTGAAGTTGTGTGCTTCAGTTTAGTGCTTAACTTGTTTTGACTTTTCTCTTGGTTTTTGTTTTTTTTCCCCTGTTTTCCATATATTAGTGAAACCATTTGGTTTCTGTCTTTTTCTTTTTGACTTGTTTCTGCTAATATGATTTCTTCTAAGTATATCCATGTTATCATAAAATCATCAAATTTGTCATTTTAATTGATGAGTAATATTTCATTTGTGGTGTATATATAGCACATCTCACCTCATCTGCTTTGGGGCATTTAGGTTGCTTCCAAGTTCTTGCAACTATAAATAGTGCTGCACTAAACATCCAAGCACAGGTGTCCATTTATACCCACATTGAGTTCTCTTTTGGGTAGATTCCCAAAAGAGATATTGCTGGGTCTAATGGTAGTTCTATTTTCATTAATTTGGGGGTCCTCCACACAGCTTTCCATAGTGGTTGAACTAGTTTAAATTCTCACCAGCAGTGTAATGGAATGTTACTTTCCATCCACCTCCTCACCAGTGCTTGTTGTTGCCGTTCTTTGGATGTGGGCCATTCTTCATGGTGTAAGTTGGTATCTCATTGTGGTTTTGATTTGCATTTCCCTTATTACTAGTGATGCTGATCAATTTTTCATGTGCCTGTTGACCATTTGCATTTCCTCTTTGGAGAAGTGTCTTCTTGGTTCTTCTCCCCATTTTTTGATTGGGCTTCTTGTTTTGTTTTTGTTTAGTTGTGTGAGTTCCTTGTGGATCTTTGTAATTACACCCTTATCACTCTTGTGGAGGGCCAAATTTTTTTCTCATTTGGTTGGGATTCTTTTTGTATTTTATGTTGGCTCTTTTGCTGTACAGAAGCTTTTTAGTTTGGTGTAGTCCCATCT
>PVHY01023829.1:8468-20524 GCA_004024945.1 Uropsilus gracilis
CGGCCAGGGCTAGAGATCGCGGTTTGAGTCCCGCCTGGGGCCCGTAGCGAGACCTAGTTCCAAAAAAATAGCTGGGCATGGTGGCGCACGCCTGTCATCCTAGCTACCTGGGAAGCTGAGGCTGAGGCTGGGGATGGCTTGAGTCTGTGGTACCCCGGGCAACAAGAGCCTGCGGTTCCACGGGCAAAAGTAGCGAGACCTGGTCTCAAAAAAAAAAAAAAAAATTTATTCAATTCGAGCCAGGTACAGTGGCACGCGCCTTTAATCCCAGCCTTGGGAGGCTGAGGCTAGGAATTGCTTGAGTCTGCAGGTTCACGACTACCCCAGCCAACATAGCAAGACCTGGTCTCAAAAAATAGCCGGGTGTGGTGGTACGTGCCTGTAATCCCAGCTACCTGGGAGGCTGAGGCTGGGGACCGCTTGAGTCCGCAGGTTTGGTACTCCCCCGGGCACTGTAGTGAGACCCGGTCTCAGAAAAAAAGATTCTTAAATTCAACGCCATCCAGTCCCGTCCCCAATGTTCCAGTGCCCAAGGTGGGGGGCGGGGGGTGCACCTGCCGGGGCCCCCTGGTCGTGCAGCCGTCCTCTCAGGCTGGCTCCAGCCGTGCTGACCACGGCGTTTCAGAAGGCGGCAGCCTGTCTTCCTCAAGACACGAGGGCTCAGGGTGCTCTCCCTGCTCCTGGGTGGCTTCTGGCTGGTTATTCCGTCAGCTCTGCTGCGGGCGCTTCCGCGCCGCTTCTCCTGTGAGCGTCTCTCCTGAGCCTGCCGAGGCCGGCCCGCCCCAGAGGGGCCTCGCAGGAAGCCGAGACCGCAGCCCCTCTCCCTGCTCCCCTGCCTGCAGGAAGCAGCTGGGGAGACGCCCGGCCCTGCCAGTGAAGCGCACCTACAGCAGCCCCGTGGTGCTCCGCGCAGGGACGCAGAGCCTGAGCGTGAGGGCCTGGGCGGCCGCTCCTCGGGCCTCCAGATAGAATGGCCCCTTCTTGCCTAAGCTGCGTGCCCTGTGCCAGGTGGGCCAGTCAGGACCCTGGGGCAGGGCCTCCACCCAGGCCTCTGGGAAGCCGTTGCTAGTATCTGCCCCACAGAGAGCCGCCCGGCAACCTTGGAGTCTGAGCTCCAAGGTACCGTCTGCACTCGTGCTTGGAACGCGTGTGGGCGAGGACCCCTCCCTGCCTGCGCACAGCGGCCGGGCTCGGACGGCCCCTGAAGGCCTCAGTCTGCGCCACAGGGCCGTCCTCCAGAAGGCTGTGCCCGCGAGAGTGTGTTGGGCCACGCTGAATGAACTTGCTGCCCTCTAGGCGGGAGGCAAGAGTAAGCCTTTGGGCCCGTGGCCCGGGAAGGGGGGCCCCAGAGGAGCAGCAGGCGCCGAAGCACCTGGGGTTGCCCGCTGTAAGCGTCTGAATTCTGGGCTGAGAGGCTCCTTTGGAGACCATGTAGCCTTCTCCCCCTCCAGGCAGGACCCCAGCGAAGTCTCCTGCCCAGAGAAGCCTGTGCTCTGAGCTGCGCTGCTCTGAGCTGCCGTTGACCTGACCGCAGCGTCCTTACTGCTCCCTAGAGGTGTGCGTCCCAGACCAGACCTGGTGGGCCCGACTGGGGTCCCAGCCGTCTCCTCGAAGGCGCCTCTCGGGTCCGGGGCTCGCGAGCTGCTCTGAGACAACCAAGCAGGGCCCGTGGTGTGTCTCGCAGGGAGCCAGCCCCAGGCATCGTCCTGCTCCTGGTACTGAGCTTCGACCCTGCTCGGGCAGAACAGCTGCCCACCGCCTCTCTGACCCGCACCGCAGTGCGCACGCCGGCCTGCGCCGGGCAGGCAGGGCCCCGAGCGGAGCGGGTCTCCCGTGCGTGGCCATCAGCCGTGGTCTCCAGCCCCAGCCCGAGTCCCTTCAGCATCTTCCTCCACCCCCGCTGCGACTTCCCAGTGCAGCCAAGCGCCGGCCCCGGGAGATTCCTCGGCCTGGCCGCAGGGAACGTGGGCTCCTCTCGGCTCGTCTCCGAAGGCCCCGTCCCGGGGGCCGTCCCTCACCGTCCCTTTCAGAAAGCGGGAGTGACGCGGCTGCCAGCGGGGCTCCCCTGGCAGCGGGGCTCCTGTCTGCACACCCGCGGGCTTGGCTTCCATCGCTCAGGAGAGCCCAGGAAGTGGCGGCTGAGCAGGCTGTAGGGTGGCTCTGTTCTCGAGCGAGCTGCTCGTGCGGTGTCTGGGCCTCTGGGCGGGGTGGCCGTTGTGGAACTCTCTGTGCAGATCGATTTCATCAGGGTCATGTGGCCGCAGCCATCTGTGTGATATTTTCGAGAGCCAGTTCTCCCTGTGACTGTGAACCCGAAACCAGTGCCCAGGTGTCCCTTGCGACGGCGCTGTCTGTAGCCTGCCAAGGGGCCCGCGCCCAGCGTTCACTGGCACAGGGAGAGTTATTGAACAGTCACAGTAGGGCCAGATGTTCAGGACCTTTCACCCGCCATGGACGCAGCTCCTGTCTTCGATAAACTCTTAGAGGAGCCGTGAACACTAGGCCTTTACCACAGCAGACCGCCAGTCGCTTCGCTAGTGTAGGACTCGGTTGAAAGTGCTTTTTATTTCAAAGCTCCTGGTTGAAGGCAGCCCTGGTCGTTGCCAGTCTTTACAGGCTCAGCCCCCACCTAACCTGACAGGCCGAGCAGGCCATTTGGTGAGCCCGTCTGCGATTCTCTCTCCTCCAGGGGGCAGCTCCATCAGCAGTGCTGTGAAAAGTGGACCCTGGTCAATGACGAGACCCAGGCCAAGATGGCCCGCATGGCTGCTGCTGCTGCGTGGGGCTTAGGTGAGCCTTCCCTCACGGGCCCCCCCTGTCCGGTGGGGAGCTCGCACCTGTACAGGTCTGGCTGTGGCTGCGGAGCAAGAGCTCGGCTCCACAGACGTTTCCAGCAACCTGTGTCCGTGTCTGTCCCTTCTACTTGTCCTTTCTACCTGATGATTTCACAACGTAATAGGAGTAGAAATGGCTTTCCATGCAGAAGCCAAGGAAAACAGTGAGTAAGCATCCAGTGGAGATATTTAGTGAGGTTTGTCTTAAGTCACTCTTGTTTTTCCCTCTGAAGAGGAAATCTAACGGTCGGCGTTCCCAGGCTGGTGTTCTGGTTCCTATCATCATTAGCCTTTTTTCCGTATTTCTTTTTTGCCTGGGGCCCCTATTTTCGAGTCTGCCTCACCATCAGGTCTATTTGCTGGAGCACCAGCACCTCGTATCTTTGTCCCAAGCAAGAGCAAAGAGAAAAGACAGCTGTCTGCCTCCTTTTGCTTCTTCACTGTACGTAGCGCTTCCCTCGCCTGTGTAACAGTGAAGGGAGTGGAGTGATTGAACAGAATTATGCCCTCACCACCTCCAGCACCCGAAGCCTTTGACAGTTATGTTTCTTCTCTCCTCCTTGCCGTCCCGCCCCTTGCCCGCCCACCCCCTCTCGCCCCCGTGGTGTCCTAAAGTGGAGCTGTGCTCTTAGCCCGTCCACGGACGTGTGTGGCGTCTGGCAGGGCCCCCCCAGAGAAGTGCAGAGGTGTCCTCTGAAGTGGGAGCGTCCCTGGGATGGCCCCGGAGGGAAAACCTCGCCTGCCCGTAGGGGTCAGCGGAGGTTGCATGACCTTCACCTCCTGCTGCCCCTCTGGAGCTCAGATCCTCTCCTTCCATGAGCTCTGGGCTGGATCCAGGCGTTTTTCAAAAACAAATTGCTTCCTGAGGAGTCATCGTTTGCTATTTGCTTTTGCCTGGAGGCAGAGAGAATGGATGAGCCAATGGTCTGGAGTGAGAGGCAGGAAAATGCCTTGTAAAATCAACAGCCCTGCGGTTTGCAGCTAATGAAGCTGATATTTCTTCTGCAGATGGTCTTGGAAATCCTGGCATTTGATTCATGCTCGCCCCGCCAGGGGAAGTGAAGGCCTCTTCCCGGATGCAGCCTTCCCCCGGCTGTGTCGAGCCCACTGTGCTCTGGCCTGGCCCCACTGGCCCCGCTCTCTGTCAGAGCAGAGCCTCTTCAAATAAGTTATCTCCTCTCCCCGCGGCAGAGGTGCTGCCAGAGAGAGACGCCCCTGCGCTCTGTCTAATCCTGTCCCTGTCTGCTAATGGCCAGCTTCGGGCTGAGCGCAGTGTCGCTCCCTGTGCCGTGGTGCGTGGCAGCTCGCTCATCCCTCTCACCTGGGGACCTGAGTGCACGCCGGGTTAACAAGGCGCGGCGCGTGCCCCCCCATTCCCCAGGTGCCAGCTTTGTGTTCAGTTTCCCCCAGCGTCCGCAGTGCTCAGATGAGTCCTGCATTTGCAAAGAGATGTGGCTTCCTCTGTGGAATTGGTTCGCTCTGCCCCACAGAGCATGGAGGCTTTTGATACAGTGGGTTCAAGTCTCTTGCTTGAGCCCCCAGCTCAGTGCACGTGGTTGGCACCTGGGTCAGCCAGCCGCCCGCGCTGACGCGTCCCCACTGCGCAGGTCAATGGGACAGCATGGAGGAGTACACCTGCATGATCCCCCGGGACACGCACGACGGGGCCTTCTACAGAGCCGTGCTGGCGCTCCACCAGGACCTCTTCTCCCTGGCGCAGCAGGTAACACCCCAGGGCCAGCGGAGCCAGGGCAACTGCGCGTGGCCGTTGGGCTCCGGGTGCCCGTGTGACCGGCTGTCGGACTCAGACGGGGGTGTCTGCTCTTGAGCTTGAGGTGACTGAAGACTGACGTCAGCCGGGCCACTCCATGCTGAGAGGGGGGGGGGCAGTTCCAGGAGTCACCCTGGACCTAGCTCGCTCCTTCCCGCTGTCCTGCCTGCGTTCCTGGTCGGGGCGGGGAGCCGTCATTTCCCCAAAGGCAGGTGGGAAGATGGGGTCCTCCCCACCACCAGCGGGACTCGGTCACCAGCTGCTGCAGGCCGTGCGGTCACGCTGGTTGCCAGCGCCGCAGCTGGACACCTGGGCGCCTGTGCTGGCGTGCAGGGCCAGCGGTCGCATCCGCCTGGCAGGCATCAGGCCAGCTGGTGAGGTGCTTGGGTAAGTGACCCGAGCTCGTGAAGGAGGAGGACCCAGTGATGCCCCTTAAACAACTGGGAAAGGAAGAGCTGGGTGTGGAAGGTCATAGCTGATGGAACGGAGACTCATGGCTGCCCAGCGTCCACTCAGGCCCGAGCTGCACGGAGAGAGACGCCTGCTCCTCGTCACCGACACGTGCACTCCTGACCTTGGGAGAGGCTCGGTCATCCCTCTGCCAGTGCCAGAGGCGGACCCCCACCCCCCCACCCCCGCCCGAGTGCAGGATGCCTGCAGCCTGTTTCCACAGCAGACCCGGCGAGGGGGAGGGGGAGATGGCGGACCCCAGGTTGTCCTCTTGCAAGGCAAGAGCCCGGTAGTTCTAAAGTGCACACCGCCTCCCCTTGGCACCCGACGCTCTGGGTGTCACCACAGACGCTGAGCGTGGAAGCCACACGTCTGTCCGCTCTGAACCTCGGGTGGTAATCCTCTAGCTTCCAGGTCTGGGGAAGGCGTTCCCCATCAGGGAATTGTTCCCTAACCCTAACCCTGGAACTTAAGTACTTGACAGTCAACTCCTACCGCTGGTTGGGAAGCCTGAAATAGCCCCCTCCTCGGTCTCAAGTCCACAGCTTGACTCCAGAGATTCTGTTGCCCTTCTAGTGCATCGACAAAGCCAGGGACCTGCTGGACGCTGAGCTCACGGCCATGGCAGGAGAGAGCTACAGCCGGGCCTACGGGGTGAGTGTCCGGCGCTCTGCGTGTGGCTTTGGGCCTGCTTCAGTGCTCCTTGTAGAGCAGGCTCCTGAGGCTGCACAGGCTGCCGCGAACATGCCTGTGTGTTCTCAGCAGTCCCTGCTCACAGGAGGAATGGCTGGAAGCAGTTCTGACTTTGAGACTGCCATTTTAAGTCGGCATGTGATCTGGTTCTGTCAGGCCATGGTTTCTTGCCACATGCTGTCTGAGCTGGAGGAGGTGATCCAGTACAAACTTGTTCCTGAGCGACGCGAGATCATCCGCCAGATCTGGTGGGAGAGGCTGCAGGTGAGCCTGGAGGGAAGCCCCAGAGCCCTGGCGCTCCCCTCCCCTGCACCTGCCCAGCGCATGCCCCCTGCCTCCTCACAGAGCAGAGGCTTTTCTCTTAGGCCCTAGTGTGAGAATATGGCCAAATTCTTGGCTCTTTTTATGCATCTCCAGGAAAAAGAGAAAAGATCTTTCCTGAACGACACTTCTGGTCGCCATTTAAGAATTGTAACTCAGCCGGGCACGGTGGCTCGTGCCTGTAAGCTTCAGCCTGTGAAGCGGCTGGGGCTAGGGATCGCGGTTCGAGTCCCTCTCGGGGCAACACAGTGAGACCTAGTCCCAAAAAATAGCTGGGCGTGGTGGTGCGCACCTCTAATCCCAGTTACCTGGGAAGCTGAGGCTAGGGATTGCTTGAGTCCGTGGTACCCTGGGCAATGAGAGCCTACCGTTCCAAGGGCAAATAGCAAGACCTATTCCAAAAAAAAAAAAAAAGTATTGTAACTCAAAGGCCGGACATGGTGGCGCATGCCTGTAAGCGGCAGCCTGGGACACCGCGGCCAGGGCCAGGGATCGTGGTTTGAGTCCCATCAGGGGCACATAACAAGACCTAGTCTCAAAAAAATAGCTGGGCATAGTGGTGTGCACCTGTAATCCCAGCTACCTGGGAAGCTGAGGCTGGGGATCGCTTGAGACTATGGTACCCCGGGCAATGTGAGCCTGCGGTTCCACAGGCAAAAATTGCGAGACCTAGTCTCAAAAAGAAAAAAAGAAAGAAATTGTAACTCAGCATCAGTGGTTCACAGCCTTATCTGCAAAGTAGGATGAGCTGGAGATCTCAAAAATCCTAACACTGGGGCCACTTTCCAGACCAAATGAACCTAAACTTCAGGGGGCAGGTCCGGGCCCCACGCCTTCTCGGCCTCCTGCGCTGATTCCCGCCTGCGGCCAGCCCTGAGGCCTGGCTGGGCCGCTGCCTCCGCTCCTCTGTCCTCTGACGGGCATGCTGGCGTTCTCTCCGAGCATCCCTGCCGTTCGCCCTTCGTCAGGCCGTCTTTGTCCCCTGAGCGCGCATCAGCCTTCTTCCCACTGAAGTTTTCTGCTCTGAGGGGAACTCGCCCAGCCCCCCACTGGCGTGTCTGCTGTACATGTGATCTTTCTGGCGTGAGGCGCTGTTGGTGGCGCATCTAGGAGTCAGCATTCTTAAGTGTTCTTTGAAAGGACGGGGCTCCCGTTCTTGAGGAGGGGCAGGGGTGGGCGGCAGGTCATTGGCTAAGGGGAGGGGAAGCCGGAAGCCTTTCTTCTCCAGAAGCCACTGTCCCCGCTCGGCGTCCTCAGCTGTGACTGTTTCCGCTGGCCCGGTCCACACCTTTGGAACCTGCAGTTCCAAATTCCGTCTCCCAACCAGACTAGGTTTGCCTCCAGATTTTTCAGTAGGCTGCGACAAAGCCTTTTCTCTCCAAGCCGCATTCCTGTCTGGGAAGCTCAAGACATTCCACGGCGGCGGGAAGAGCACGGGGACGGGACCATCTCTGCTCGCTCCCGCCTGCGCTCCGCCCGAGCACACGCCATCCTCCGCTTGTTTTATTGGCGGTTGTGACATGCCCAGCAAGGGCTGTGATGGGGAGTTGTCTGGTGGGCACTGGAAAGCATTCGGCACAGCTCCTGGGCACACCCCGCTTGCTGAGGCCTGCCATGGGGTGAAGAGTTTCTGGGTCGGCTCCCAGAGCATCCTCTGCCGTTCTAGCCAGTGAGGCCCTAGCGGAGACTTGCCCGTGGAGAGAGTATGTATGGGACAGGGAGGGGGGACCCGTGTCCCATTCTCGTGCACCCACGACGCTGTCCGCACCTCAGTCTCCGCCACTCTCGGCCTCGAGACAGTGGGCGCCTTTTGAATGACAAAGGTCAAGTCATTTCCTCATCTGGGAGAAACTAGCAACGGTGGGAAAACGCCCACGCGGTCACGCTGTACTGTTTTCCTAACTTTCCAAAGCCCCGTTGTCACACTGGGTGGGGTGGAAAGATATGGTCAAGGCCTGAAAAGGAAGCAGCGGCCCGGGGTGGAGTCTTGGCTCCCGTGAGTGGCATGGATGGCGCGCCCCAGCCCTCCCTAGGCTGTGGGGCCGGCGTGCAGTTGGGTCCCTGCCCTGGCAACTTAGCCATGGCCCAGGGGCAGCCAGAGCACGCGGCCTCTCATCCCAGGGACTCTCCTCCCTTCGGTTCTTGGCCCGGGTCCGGCCGCACTGAGCCGCCATCACCCGCCTCGGGCTCGCCTTCCCGGAAGCCAGCTCGCGTGCTCACACTCTGTGCTGAGCCACGGGCCTCGGGCCCCTGCCTCCCTGGGGCCGCGCCCCGCGTGCTTCTCAGCGGAGCCGGCGCTGAGGGAGCGTTCATGCGCTCTGCGCGGCCTTCTGATGGAGGATTCGCTCCGCCTGCCCCGGGGCGCCACCGTTCACGCTCCTCTCCTTGCTAAAACGGACGTGCACGTGTGACTGAGCCACACGCAGCGTTCAGCCCGAGGCAAGTGAAAAAGGAGGAGAGACTCCCACCGAGACCCTGGGCTTAGTCCAGGCAAAGACCGGTGGCTTCAGACGCACTCACAGCGTCACTGGGAACTGGAAGCAGTTAACTCCTTCCCACGTGATGATTTTGAGCTTTAGAGCGACAGGCTTCCCGCGCACTTCCTGTCGGCGGTAGCCACCTTTGAGGCGAGACTGGCGCCAACAGTCGCAGCTAAAAAGGGTCTTTTCACGGGCCGGGGAGTCGATTTCAGTAGCGTCCCTGCCGTCCCCACACCCCTGACGCGAGCACCGCTTCTGTCCCACACTGCACCGCCGCCCCGGTCACAGGGACGGCAACGGCGGGGCCAGGGCGTGAGCCCGCGTCACATTCGCCCGCTTTTCAGACTGTGAGGTGCTCCCTGAGGTGTGTCCACCTGCCCTTCCCTGGAGGCAGCCGAGGTGCTGACACGAAGCTCTTCCTCCGGGCGGGCGCTGCCTGCCGGGTTGGGCAGCAGGGCGGGCTCCACTGACCTTCTCTCCGGAATGTTGCAGGGCTGCCAGCGGATTGTGGAAGACTGGCAGAAAATCCTCATGGTGCGGTCGCTGGTGGTCAGCCCTCATGAGGACATGAGAACCTGGCTCAAGTACGCCAGCCTGTGTGGCAAGAGCGGCAGGCTGGTGAGCACCCCACCCGCGGGCGGCCGGGCGGGGCGGCGTGGCGCTCCCACTTGGTTCTCTTTATGGCCCTGGCCTCTCTTGTTTTCCAGGCTCTTGCTCATAAAACCTTAGTCTTGCTCCTGGGAGTTGACCCCTCTCGGCAGCTTGACCACCCGCTGCCCACCGTCCACCCCCAGGTGACCTACGCCTACATGAAGAACATGTGGAAGAGCGCACGCAAGGTCTGTTCCCTCCACAAAGCCTGCTCCCCTGCCTCTCCCTGCCTCCTCAAGGCCGGAGGGCTCCAGACCCCCACTGGGGTCTGCTCCTGCTGGGAAGCCTCTGGGCCTGATCGCAGAAAGGGCGTCGCCTTCACAGGGACCCCGTTCACCTCGGGGCTGTCCGGTTAGTCCGGGCACAGGCATCTTGCTAGCGGCGGGAAAGGCAGTTTCTGTCCACCCAGGAGAAGAAGGGCTGCGTGGTCCAAAAAAAGGCAGCTTGTTGTGGAAACGCAGACGGGACTTGCCCTAGAGCACGTAGGTTTCCCAGACTTTCCGTCTCCTTCACTGTCATCGGCAGGGATTTAAAGGCTGCTGCGCCGACGTCCGCAGGGAAGGCCATCTTGAAGCTGGTGCGGGCTTCCTGTCCCTTCATTTACAGACTGATCCTTGGGACAGAGATGGGGGGGGTAATTTTCTTTGAGCCGCCTCCCTGGAGGAGGGTGCTGGCTCCCAGCGGGCAGGCAGGAGGCACGCCAGCAGCGCCTTGGCTCCCCCATCAGGCTCCTTGCCACGTAGAGGTGGGAGTCCCAGCGTCCCCTCTTCCCCGCCCCCCCCCCCTGGTAGCGCAGAGGCCTGTGGGAGTGTGTGCTGAAGAGCAGTTGTGGGTGCACCGAGGGGCCGGGGAGCCCTCAGCTCTCGCCGGCAACGGGCCGCTGTGTGGGTGGTCAGTGGGGCTGAACGGCCCGTGGCGGGGACGGCAGCCCTGCCCCAGCCCTGCACCCTGCAGGCGCCACCTCCGTTGCCGTGACGCGGCTTCCCAGGGGCCCGCTGTCTCCTGTCATGTTCTGGGGGGTTTCAGTCCACGGGCCTCCCAGATCCGAGGGGTCCCGGTTGGAGCCTGACCTCCGGGCCGCTGAGGAAAGCAGCCAGCATGAGCCCGAGCGCAGTCAGGTTGCCAGCCGCGAGGTCGCTGGGTCTCCTGCGGAAGGCAGGCTCTCCGCTCCTCTCGCCAAGGGCGGCTGCTTCCACCCACCACAGCTTGTTCTGGTGGGAAACCACAGAACCACAGGGATCGAAAACCTCGAACCCTCTTAAGCCCGGCGCTCGCACGACGGGGCCAGAGCAGGGCCCGCCCCCCTCTCACGTGCTCAGGAGCTCGCAAAGGCAAGCTGGCGGCCTCTTAACGGGGCCGCACGCAGCGTCTGAGCCCCGCATCCCTTCGCCGTAGACCGGGTTGTGCCCTGCCAGGTCCGAGGCCAGTGGTGCCTCTGGGGACAAGTGGACCCCATGCTGCAGGAGGCCTCCAGCCATGGGTGTGTGGCCAGGTTCTCCCAGACCGGCCGCCTCGTGGAACGTGGCGCAGGCTGGTCCTGCCTCAGGCCCGGCGTCTGAGCTGCCTGGCCTGGGCCCCGAGCAGCGCTCCTGCCCCAGCCCGCACAGGCAGCCCAGAGCCGGGCGCCAGGCAGCTTAGATGCCAGGCCTGTGGTGAGCCCCTTCCTTCCTAGGGTGACCAGGCTTCCTGCCATGAGGGCGAGAACCTTCCCCCCGCCCCCCGTGCCCTTCCTGGGGGTGGGGAAATGAGGCATTTTTAATAGCCATTTGTAACGAATTGCTCAAAAGTGACCCACCCCAGGCCCCGGCTTACAAGGCTGTCCATGCTGGGTACCTAATACGCCCAGCGTTGAGCTTTAACTCCAAACCATGCCCAGCTTCCCCAGCGGGGCAGTTTATTCTCTGTTCCGAGCCTTGCTGCGTCTCCCGGGGACTTTAAGCTCTGTCTGAACTGCCCCTGAGAGGCAGCTGGTCTCGGCGACCTTGTGCGGCCCGCCTGCCCGCGGCTTGCAGCCACCCTGCCGGCTGTCACCTCTTAGGTGACTGTCTCCTGGCACCATCTCCCAGTCTTTTTAAATCAGACTTAAATCTGGTTGGTGTTGTTCTCATGGAGGGAAAACTGAGGGACATGGACCACTTCCCCGGGCGTGGAATGCCAACGCAGTTCATTTGTCAGAGCCGGTGGTGACGGGGGCGGCTCTGAGGCAGACAGGTGTCCTGTCGACCATCGGGCCGGCCTCTGTGTGGCCGCCCTGTCCCGTGCGCGGGTCAGCCGCCCGACACTGTGGCCCGTCACTGGCGCTGGGCCACGCTCTGTCTCTGGGGCCAGTTAATTCCTTGTGTTGGAAAGTGCCCGCTGTTGGCCCAGCTCCCCAAGCCAGGGGTCCGTCTTCCTTGAAGACCGTGAAGATGTGATTCTTGAGTGATTTTACTCCAAGGCCCTTCTGATTACTGGGAGGGTTGGTTTTCCCCGCTTTCCCTTCTGCAGCAGAGCACACAGGCCTCTGTTCCTCAGTCTCCGACACACCAGCCCCCCTCTCGGCGCCACTGGGTTCATGTGTCTGTTTTCTACTCTCGCCTCTGGAGACAACTGTGCTGTCCCCACCGTGAAGCCTGTACGTAGCGCGGACCCCGCCCAGCAGGCTGCCGGCGTGTGCAGACACAGGGTGGCTCGTGCGAGCGGTGTCTGCCTTGGCTCTCGGGCCCCCGACTCCACGTCCACGTCCTCCCTAGCTCAGCCCCTGTTCTCAGCCTCCTGCTCACTCGGCAGAAGACGCAGCGCGGGTGGGTGCACGTGCTGGCGGCGGCGCCGAAGATTTTGTCCCTAGGCCAGCCTCGCCCGCCGGAGGTCTGTTTC
>PVHY01023830.1:0-20422 GCA_004024945.1 Uropsilus gracilis
AAAAAAAAGAAAAATGATGCACCTTATTTCTGAAGTCAGCTGCAATCTTGGCATAGTGCTGCAGCCTCTGTCCTAGTTCCTCAAACATTTTAGGCCGTTCCTCAGCTTCTTGAAACCGAACTTCAACTGGAGTACCAATTTTCTAAAGTGAAATAAAATACAATTTCAACAACTTTAGTTTATTAACATAGTTTATAGTCTATAACAACAAATAATTCTTTTTATGGAGAGGAGGACCTACCATCAACTCTTCCAACTTATCAAGATAGGCCTGTTTAGCTTGGTCCTCTCCTTCTTCATAGAGCCAGTTTTCAGTATCTGTGAGGAGCTTCAAAAAATTCTGATGATCCTGTAGACAAAATATGAAAATCGGTATCAGTGGCAGTCTTACTTTATAAGTTGCACAGCAAAACACCCTTTTCTCCTTCATAGTGTTTAAACTAAGTGATTAATCTTATTTCTAGGAAGGTTCTCTGATTAGCTGGAATCTCACCACTGAATAATATCAAGAAGTAATAAACATTCTATATTAGCTAAAAACAATACTTAACTAAAGGAATTCAAGTTACATTCTCTAAATTGTACACCGGAACATTTAAGAGTCTCTGGTAAACTGCTCTGACTGCCCTAGAACTCCAATTTTGATAATCTATACATTGAAATATGGTTATGGAAAAGCAATTTCTTTCCTACCCCCTAAAACAAGTAGGTCCTCCTGATTAGAAATTTCCTATTCATTTTCCACTATTGTCAAATACTGAATGGGAAACTTAAATAGAATTTCTGCCCTAGCCTTGTTTAGGTCAGCTCTACTTCAGAATACCAACCAAAAAAAACCCTAAGTAATATTAAGGCAGAGTCACAAACTGAACCATATTACAAGGTAGTCCAAGGATCTCAGGGTTTAAAATAGACCACTAAATTTAAAGTTATTTAATTTCAGAATGAATCCTAAAGTCATTCTAAATTTCTATCTAGCCATCCCCCACACCAAGTTCAATCTTTCACAACTGTGTTTCTGTAACTTACATAGAGCCAAACTGATTCTGAGAGCTTAGAAAAAATTGTAGGAGAAAAATGGTTTGTGAAGACTTTGCAATAACTGGATGAGAAAGTCTTATGGGATAAAATAATGACAGAAAACAAGCAAGGGATTAGTTACTGAAGTCTTGAGTTCTTTGAAACAGGGGTTTTGTCTTATCTGTCTGCCATAACTGATGTCATAAAATGGATAGTAAAAACTAAATGTCATCTGAAGAGACTAGAATAGAATAAAACTGCATATCACTAGTGATCCTCTCTCCATGACTATTTATATAACTTCTTTCAAGTTGCTTTGTTTTCAAAAATCTCAAATTACATAATCTAGTAGATTATATGTAGAATCTATTACATTATCAAACTGATATCAACTCCTTTACATGAAATTTATTTGAATAAAAAAAAGCTCAACATACCTGTTCACATATAAATTTTTCATATGGGCCACACAGCTTGTCCCTGAACTCATATACATATTCCTCCACTGCATTTTTGGCATCATTTCTTTCCTTTTCCAATTTATCCTGCATTATCATCTTACCCTGTGAAGAAACAGCAAAGGAAAGGTTAATTCCAGTCTTCCGTTACCTGTACCTAAATTTTTATCTATTTTGACTCTAGTGTTAACAGAATCAATGATTATACCCCAAAAGTATTAATAATAAAGTACTAATAGTTCTAATTTTTTTTACTCCAATAATTCTAATTTTATACATCATAAACACAACAATACTGCAAAGTTTTTCATTTCCTACAGATACATTAGGCTGCTTTTTTAAAATATTAACAATTACACCTCTAATGTTCCAGATTTAATGCTAATAAGAGGGGGAAAAATCTACTGCTTTAACATATTTTTGCTTTATTTTATGTAATTACCTATATACCACATATATGTGGCTATTTCATACTAAGATTAATATTGATCACTGTGTAACATGCTCATATTATGCCATCCAATCTTTAAATCAGATATAAATAAAGCTACTTACAATGAATAAGTCCATTTATCAAATATAAATACATGAAGTATAATTTATTGCTAAACATCTAAATATACTATATATAAATATATCAGTAAAGGAAAAATGAATATCAAATGTCACCCACAATCTAGCCTACAGAGAAAAACACAACATAACTTAACAGAAATATTTGGTGTGGTCTGAATACCAAATGCATTGTGCGATCCATTAGGATAACCTGCATCCAATCTCTTCAGAAGAACTTTGGCAATCAATTTTGTATCAAGCAGAAATTATCGATGGCATACATTTTTAATGAAGATGCAAAATTTCAACTCAAATTGTTTAAACTATTGAACAGAAAATACTGACTAATTCTGCTTCATCTTACCCTGAAAACTGTCTAAATGCAGGAATACAGGAAGGAATTATTGTTATTATCTATTAAAAATGTCGGTATAGCACCCAGCAAAATACTCCAAAATGAAAATACAGAACTCAAGTACTTACCTCTGTTTCAATATACATGTTAAGAAGGTCTTTCCCTAACTGCCACACCAAGTTGGCTTCGATAGGCAGTTCAACATTCACCACCTTTATTTTGGGTTTTTTAGCTTCTGGAGGCTGATCAACTTTCTTCTCATTTGCCTTGGGGAGGGGAGTAAAAAAAAGGGTGGGGGAGAAATTTTTAAATAATCCTTGAAAAATAAAAACATCTCCCTGTTGTATTTAGGGATGACTTACACAAAATTACAATCCCAGGGTTGAAAAATTCTAGAAGATCCTCTAATTCCCATCTGCTCATTTTAAATCAAGGCTGCAGTTACACTTTCTTTAAAGAATTCACAAAGGCATTTTTCTCTTTTCATATTAAACTTAAATCTTAACTCTTCCACTAAAGCTTTACTTCACAAGACTTTGCTTTCTAATCTCTTTAACCAATGTTTGTAACTGCAAAGCATCAAAAATATTAAATTATGGTATCTTTAAATTACAATATAGAATATAACAGTGACCTCAAAATTTGACTGCTGTAAATGCATTAAGATCAACTCTATCTTGGTAATAAATATTCAAGTTCCTACAGTTCCCTGTTATGTCTTCTTTGATTCCATTAGCACCGCGCTGACCAGTACTTTTAAAAACTACTCAATGAAATACACATACAACTATTTGCCTTTGAGTTGTATCATTTCTCTTAATGATAAAGTCACATATAAGGAAATGAGTTTTAAAATAGCAAAATAATACCGTAAATACTATTTTTATTTTCATCTATGTTTCTCAAAATATGTAAAATACAGGGCTAAAGAAGTAAGTATCTCATATGGCCTCTGATTTTCCAAGCTTTTTTTCTATATATTTTCATTTTTATAGGTTCCTACTAGCACAAATGACAGGAAACAGATTAGAAGGTAACTGAAGAGTTTATACCATGTTCCCTGACTGGCAGGAGTAATAAAATATGAAGACTATCTATGAGGTACAAGTATAGCCACTAGATAATTTGGGGCTGTTATTGCAAATTCTAAACACTTTACAGAAGAAATTGGCATCTGAAAGGGGTTCAATAACTTGCCTAAAATTACACATGGACAGGACTGAAATACACATTTCCCAGACTTCCATTTCGTGTTCCTTAGAAACTACGTATCTATATCTATGATGTTCTAAAGCTGTACCACAGCTTATAGATGACCTAGTCAATCAGCCTTCAGCCCCTATGTTTTCTTTCCTCTAATGCACATGAGAACTTTCCAATATAGTTGGCATGCTGGCATGCTCGGAGGCAGAAATCACAGCAAAGAAAAATGATTCACATCACACCCAACCATGTAAAACACAGGAATGTAACAGATATTTGGAAAACAAATGGACAACAGTTTGAGTGATAGTTGAGGGAGGATAAGACTCTCTGGCAGTGCATCATTAAACAACTATTCACAATGTCTTTATATCACAGGACCATTCAAGATGGTATGGATGAAGAACTTGCCAAGAAGTGTGATAATGTTCCAAAGGGCTTGACATTAGTGGTTCCTCCTACAAATAAAATAATGAAATGCTAACCTAAAGCCTGTTCTAGACAGTTATTGAAAGTACAAGCACAAGTTAATTGATGCTCAAGACTACAAGAAAGGGAGTAATACTGAAATTAAGGAGTTACTATTACAAAAAAGCAATATTCCTTCACCATCATTATGTAACTCTTAAACCAGAGGAAAAGAAGACCTCAGGAATCAAAATCAAGACCTATAAGCTTATATTAGAATGCCCACATGATCAATCAAGACATGAGGAAATTAAAAACTGGAAATTTACACCAAGTATAAAATATATTTTGATACCAATGAACAATTATGCCATTTGTCTGAGGGAAAGAAATTCTATCCTCAGATTGTGAGAGAAAATCAAACCACTACTGAAATGCACAGAGAATGAAGTTCTGCAAAACATACAGTGATCTGGAGTAATAACGGAAACTTCCTAGTATTTACCCAACCATTAATTTTATAGGTCTGATTAGAAGCTGTCAATTTTTTAGACACAACTCAACTATTTAATTTGGCTTCTAGTACATTCTACTGTCTGAAATGTGGCTTGGTTTATGCCAGATCACTATAATGAAATCACTTAAATCTGACAGGATATTTGAGGAAGAAGAGTTTACTAGACTCCTATAGCCCATGTATTTATCATCAGACTAATTTAAGGGAAAAATGAATCACACAGCACTGGGATGTCCATCTGTGCCCCTGGCACTAGCAGATACCTCTTTATGCTAGAAAAGACAGTAAATGCTATGCATCCGTCTCTGGGTACTTGGAGAAGCAGTTAATCAAGAGAAGCTTTCAGGTCTAAAATAGGGTAATCAACTCTTTACTGAGCTTAAATAATTCTAATTGGTTTTTGTTGAAAAAACACAGAAAACTGACAGGAAAAAAACTACACAAAATAAATAACTTGGTGCTTGCTCTTGAAACTGCAGATTTAATATCATTAATGATTACATGTTGCAACAGAACTAGAAGAGTCACTCACTTTGTCAGCATCTGGGATTTTGTTTTCTTCTGAGGTAAGTTCAGGTGAAGGGGGAGACTGTGAGGTTTGTTGACCATCAGTTTGTACCTGGGGCTGTGTTCCAGCTTCACTGTTGTCTTGCTGGATATTTTTCTGAAATGAAAGCCCAGGCACAAAGGATGTAGAAAGCAGGTGTACTTGTATAAATTTAAAAGGTTACCGGGCACCAAAGACAGTACACTCAATTTCTGAAGTCTTAATTAAGTGGGGGGGGGGGGAAGATACTGGATAAAGGCAAATTGAACAAGAAATATTTTTTCAACTTCTTAGAAATGTTAAACCTGTAAGAAAGTCTTTGAATGACAGCAGTTAATATCATTTAAAAACACAAGTAATAGGCATTTTGATTGATGTGTTGACAATCAAGAAGTCCTTTTTAACAAATTTTCACTTAGACTTGTATAGAATATAACTCTCAGAAGCACAGGATATAGGTTTACACCATTGTCTCTCCAAAGCAGACTTCCGAAACTTAACCTTGCCAGCAGCCATCATACATCTTGACAGATGTCCATTTCAATGATCTGAACAGTTACATGAAAAAGCCAACTATCAAGTTATTCAAGGGCTCATCATTTCAGCTTATGAAATATGTAAGATCCTTGTATCCTTTGTCCTTACGTTTTGTGTGTGATCTAGGTGTTTATCCCTCAAAAGATCCAAGATAAAGAATATATGCTACATGTTAGTAAAGTTCAAAACCCCAGTGAGTAGCAATGCATACTATGATCCTATGATCTTTTCCCATCTTTGCCAAAGCCTGTAGCATTCTAACTTAACTACCTTCTCGCCACCCTGAAATATCTTAATTTTCTTTCAGACCTTTCAAAATCCTAAGGCATATATTAAAGTATTAAGCAGCAAGGCATTTCTGGTATGTATGTGTACATATCAATTAAGACTCAGATACTAATGGTTCCTTGAATATCCTGAAAATGATAACTGTGAGAATAGAGTTCTCAGATCACCAAATATATATATTTTTACATCTTAACTAAAACACTGTACCACCTGCCTCTTTATTTACATTATATCTCATCATTACCCAAAGTCAAATGTAACAGATGAACTGTTCTAAAGATTCTTAAAATTCTTTTGTTGACCAGGTACAACTAGTACTCATGTCTAAAGAACATGAAAAGTTAACAACGCTCTACACACACTGCTCTTCCTTCTTCCCACAGAATAGCAAATCATGTTAAAATAAATAAATAAAAGTTAAGTCCTGGGAATACCAAAGCCAATTTTGTTACACAATTACATGAAAAAATTAGCTTTAATATCTGGCATATAGCTCACCAAATAGTTTTTGTATTAACTCTTGTTTTCTATTTATTTTTTAAAAAGCACTGATTATATCTGACTTTTCAATATGCTATCTATGTATTTCAAAAAGATAATTCAAAGAAAAGTTTACCTACTCTAAATAAATTGTTATATGCCAGTTCAAATGAAGTTCTACAAAATTTAGTCACAAACATCAAGTCCCAGGCTATATATTGCCGTTTCCTAGTAACTGCTATTATCATCCAGAATTCTAATCAAAATTCTTGCCTACCCCTCTATATTTTAGAATTACGTCAACTACATATCCAAATTCAAAGGCTTAACACAAACTTACATCGGTGTCTGGGTTGTCTGGTGTTCTCTCATTCAGACATTCCATGTCCGCTTCAACAGAAGATGCTTCATTCTCCTCAGTTGGCACTTTCTCCACCATAGATGCTGTAGAGATGGTGAAAATGCCATGGGTATTGACTCGCACTTTGACTTTCACTCTAGATTTTTCTCCATCTTTCTGTGCAGAAACATTCTGAACTACGAAGCGACCTAGAAAAAAAAAATGAAAAGTTTAGAACTAAATCTAAATTTCTACAAAGGAAACAAAAGGAAAAGTACAAAGTGTTACAAGAAATAAAAGCTTGGAAGTACTGCTATTTCAATATCTTCTCTTTATTTTCTCTATGAAATGAACTAGTCATCTATAGATGACTTAAGTTTTTTAATGCACATTACAAACATAACTTCTTAAAATACTTAAGTGTACAGTATACTGAAAATATGTGAAATTAGTCTTAATATGCCATAAAAACCTTAAAAAAAAAAAGGGCACTCTTGTGGTCATTTTCATTTAACATTATGACACACTCTGTATAAGATACTGGGTGTGTAAAAAACTTCCACCTCTTCCTATGATTTCTCCAGATGGGTGAGCATAAAACAGGCATAAAAATCTGTTAGCAAGTATTATAAGGCAAATGATATCATGCATTTGCTGCATTTTTATCCTACAGTATCTTTCAGGGATTACTATTTTTACAATTTAAAAATTGTAAAATTTTTACAATTTTACAATTTCCTTCCTTTAAATAGGAGAAGTCAAACCCAAACCTAAGTCTGAACTCTTACAGTGTAGTGTAGAGCACTTCTGAGTGGTGCAGTTTCTGACCAAACTATCTGGGCTTGAGTGCGCCTGTGTGATACTGCACAGTACTTCACTTATCCGTGCTTCTGTGGATTAAGTTAGTAAGCCTGAACAGTGAATACTTACCATGAAACAGAGTGCTTAGTACTTTAGTTTTACCAATAATACTGTTATTCAAAGATCACTAAACCTAAAGTAAGTGCTTTGAACTTATTACATAAAACAATTTATCATATCATACGTACATACCACACTTTGAAGTTATTACATACAACATGTATTGTATCATACACATCATACATATGTATCATATCACACAAAATGCATCATATTTAATAGTCTTATATTTATGGTGCTGTTTACACAAATTCATAGACAATTATAGGTTTAATTGTTAGGTCAGTGAAAATTGTTGGAACAGACTTTAATTAATTATAAAATCATTAGTTCAAGAAATTATTTCCTGAAGACCCATTTTAAAAACCAACATATATTTCTGGGGTATCCAAAAGGCTCACTAGAGAATCAAACATAAATAAGACAGTTTAATATACGCAAGCTTTTCAGCTTTGGTAATAACAGGACAAACATGATGTCATGCTCTAGAGCTTGGATTTTCTTCTTTACACAATGGGAAAATAATGCATAGGCTCCTACTTGCCAAATTTTAGTCTATACTCAAGATTTTTCAAACTAATTTCCTGCTAATAAATTTTAGAAAATCTGTTTTAAAAAATTAGTCTGGATCAGAACCTCCTAGTTCTTAAGAAAGAAAATACAAGTAGTTTAGTCAGATTCTCTCAAATGATTTAGCTATTAAAAAAAAGGTGGGGGTTAGGGGACAGCAAAGAGTGAAACCTTAAAAAAAAAACTTAGTAACAGTGGCAAGGTTTACCAGCAGCCTGGAGAACAGACATGGCCACAGAAGATGCCTGTAGCTCTCTCACCAATTTCCATAGCTACTACAGGTCAGAGTAGATGCCTAGCATGGTAAGGCATGGCATGGCACGGCACAGCATAGTGTGGTACATTATACAAAGATAAACCTTTTAAAAAAGATTACAATATTAAGGTATATTTAAGAAGTTGTTTCAACAGTTTCTGAGTCAGGCTTTAAACTGGAAGTAACATTTCACCTTGAGGATGTTATTAAGTGGTAGTCCTTAAAGAAAAACCTACATTAGGACAGAAATAGTTCCTATACACATATACTTGGAGAAAGAGAACAAGCAGCTCATTTCATCTCTATAAAGATTAGTTTATTCATAGTAACTATCACTATTTCACTATTATACTAAATTCTATCATTCCAAATCTAAAAATTTTTCACATTAAATTTTGTTCCTATCAACATTGCTATGAAGAAGAAAAATTCCTAAGTTTGTATGTTGAAGTTTTAAAAAAGTAAAAAACTACAACTAATTGCTTACCTATTTTTGCTTCTGGATATGGTACTCCTTGAGGATCAGAATAGAAAGCTTCTAGCTCAAAAGGACCCCTTCTCAAGAAGGTAAGGACTTTGGAGAAAGGTGCAGCATGGTTTCGACCAAACACTTCATGAATACTATGGGAAAGGAAAAGGTACACAGTATTTTAAGCATTTATGTTTACTATGTACACAACAGAATAAACAGTCAAAATCTGTATCAGTTTTATCTCACCATTCATAACCCCAAAATGAGAGAACTTTTTTTAACAGGTTTAATCGCTAATCAGTCTACTACAAAATTTATTGATTACTTTTCCTTTTTTATATTAAAATACAACAGCTGCTACATACCCTTCAGGATCTTCTGAATCATGATTCCACACCAGAGATATTGGAAAAGGAACTGCATCTGTGACAGAAAATTCTCTAACTTTAAATGCGGGGGAAAGGATCGCACACTATTAAAACAAAAAGAAAGAAAAAGATAAGAACTATCAAAAACACATGGATAATTTCATTCATCTCTCATGAAAGTTCAAAATTGCTTACAGTATGTCCATACTGTCCATACTGAACCATAAATGATGTATCACCCATAGACTATGTAAATTCACTGGAAACAAAAATAAATACAATAAATCTTAAGACCATCATTAATAATTAATAGGTAATTAATAGCAAGTTTTACAAAAGCTTAGGAAACACTGGTTTTTCCAGAAATGTCTCATTGATAGTGATTTCAATTATAATATGTATTACTATAGAATGCGGGTATATGTTCACAGATAGCTCTGCCCACATGCTTTTCAAATGTCTATGCAATCAAAAAAGAGTAAAACCAGAAATGTTCATATTTTCAACTAATTTTATGAATGAAGCAAATTTGGGGCAGACCCAGCAGACAGATGGAGCTAGACTAGTCCCATGAAAATGACTAAACAAATGACTGAAAGTCTATTAATCTCAGATTAGCACAGGATACAGATGACACCAAACTAATCTGATTAATTTATACGATCCTTCAAAAGAGGTCAAAACAAACTGCCTCTAAAAATTTTATGAAGTTCCAATTCTTGGGGGAAATTAACAGTTAAGGAGTTAAATTCCATTACTATGGAAAAAGTAAAAACAAAAAAACCCATAAGTTCTAACAGATCACAGTAATACAAAAATTAAGAGTAATAATCAGGATGTACACATTCTTCCATCCTTTTTCAGTTTTAGTGAGTAGTTGAGTCTAAATACCCACCTGGATCAAAATTCAAAGACAAAAACTTGAAACTTCAGTTAACTAATTAGACTTATTTGACTAGAATAGAGTAGCCTATACATAAACTAATACTTTTTTAAACAATCAATAATTTCTAGATATGGTGCTTTTGCACCAAACTTCATGCCTCTGAGTTGTCTTTTTATTTAATAAGTTAATATCAATCTAGAGGGGAAAGATAGCTATGTTCTAAAACCATGTTAACTAGTACTTTAAATGGGAACAAACTTCCCCCCAAATCAACTGCTTATTACAACATTTTCTAAACGCCCTCCCAATTATCTGGCCTTGTCACCACCACATAGCTCTTTGTTCCTATATAGCTGTGCTTTCTGTGATCCTCACAGAATCATGCCTATTCCTAATCTAGTTTGGGAAAAACTAGCTTATTAGTTCCTTTACATTTCCTGGATCTTCCAGATTTGAAAATCATTAATTCCTCTACAGTATCACAGATTTACCTAAAAATAACTCCTTTATGACATCTTAATTAGGCAAGGAAGTCTGTATTATATATGGCCCCACCATGAAGAAATAAAGTAGAAACAGTTTAATAAATGCGAACGAGAAAGCAGTACCTGTAGTGCACAACCTCTGGCTACTGCTTCATCTGCATTGAGCGTGGTGCTAATATCTTTTCCAAAGAATTTTGCAATTTTTTCTTTTACTGCTGGAATTCGTGTAGTGCCTCCAACTATTTCAACAGCACTCACATCTTCTACTTGGAGTTGAGTTTGTTCCATGAGTGAACGAAGTGGAGTTTCTATCTTTTGTAGGAGTTCAGCACAGAGTTCTTCAAATTGTGCCCTTGGCAAACAAGAGGATCACTTCATAAATCTCTAGAAGTTAGCTTAAGGCTAATAACTACTGTCTTTAAACAGTAGATCTTATCAACCTAATGAATTTTTTTCCGATACCCTGGGTTTCACTTGGGCCAAGTTTAACTGTACTCTAATTTGTAAATTCTTCAAAAATATACAAAACAGGTACAGAAGAGAAAATCAGTTCTACCGAAATTACTGGAAGAACACTTTCCTATTAAGACTGTCATTATATAGTTAAAAATGTGTTGTGTGATCCCGTTCTCTTACTTGAGTATTTTCACTCACTTCAAAATATTTCTTTGAAACATACTGTAAAAACATTATTCAATTACTGGCCCAGAAATACTATATAGGGATGGATACATAAAAAGACTTGATATAAGAGCACTTAGAAAAGAGCATTTTAAAAAACCCTCTCACAAAAGTGACTAGTTCTAACAGACTTTATCAGTCTGCCCAACAGACAGCATAAAATCTTGAAAACTGGCCTGAGACTCAACACCATAATTAGAACTGACACCTAGAATATAGTTTCAGCAAGCAGTCCCTTCTACTTAATATGACAGAATTCAAGACACACCTGTTCATTTTTCCTGAAACATCTTTGTCATTCATAAAGCACTCAATATTCAGTGGTAGGTCTGTGCTGTTAGAGCTCATTAGCTTTTTCAATTTTTCACACTCTTGATATAGACGAAGGAGTGCTCGAATTTTTGATTTTGCATCCAATTTGTATTTCGTTTTAAATTCTGCACAAAAATGTTCCACCAACTTTTCATCAAAGTTTTTTCCTCCTAAGAAAGGATCAAAAGCTGTTCCCAGTACCTATATTTAGTTAAAACAGTAAATCTGGTTATTTTTTATTATACTGTAACTAGAATCTTAAATATTGCTACTCAAACAACTAATGGACTGATAGTGATTAGGTAAACAATTGATTAATATTAGACAAAAGACTGCTATGCTGAACACATCTATTTAATATTACAACAACAAAGATCCAATCATTAGAACTACAAAATCTAAAAGAAATGCTAAGGCTCTTTGATAGTTTTGATTTTTAATGGTTACACGAAAGATAATCTTAAAAATCTTGTATTCCTATGCAAGAATATTTAAAGAATATACTAAGATAATTACATCATCTTTATGGAATCAACCTTAGGAAACAATCCTTTGAAAATACCATTTCCCAAAATTCTACATTACCAAGAAAGAAACAGCGAAGAAGTTCAGTAGGTCTAAGTACTACAAGTACACATAGATTTAATTTATTTTAGTTACTTCATTACAATATATGATTTTACCTTCAATTTTCCCTTGTTAAAGGCACAGGCAGACACCTGAAAAGCTGAGTGCCCCATATCAACAAAAACCACTACCCGAGGTTTCTCATCGGGGGCCGGGAGATCCTGTTTATAAATTCCATAATTCAAAGCAACTACAAAAAAAGTAAGTATATTTCAATACTTTGGCTTACATTTTTCTTAGGAATTCTATTATTATTGCTGTAATTACACATGCAGGATTATACCTCAAGCAATTAAAGGTATATGTATTTCCTTTTATATCTAATTTAATACTTATCCTCTTGAGATCAATTACTTTTTCCCTTTCTGATTCTGGAACAATGCTCTATCACTTTTAAATATATAGAGATGTGATGGAAAAAGTACACATGGTGACTACAAAGAAATGCAACCACATGCAGTCAACCACAGTAATATGTGACTCGTTCCACAGTACTTACATTTTAATCACAATCTGCTAGGAGACTGCTTATCCAAAAGAATTAAAAATTTAATATACAACTACAGCAACTGCAGTCCTTACCATTTTTCTTAGATGCAAGGCAAATAACTCATCTACCTAGTCTGCTAGTTTGTTCTGAACTTTGGAACCACTGTATCTCTAAACACATGTACCTAAAAAAAACCTTTATATCAACATTTTGAAGTTTGTTACAAACATATTAAAAATACACTGAAGAAGTCTTATTTACTTAATATACCAAATTATAACTTTTTGTTCATCTGTAATCACAAACTAGTAGAAGTTCTAGAGGGATACAATTGAGAGCTTTGCTCATTATAATATTTTCATATCTAATACAATGCCTGGCAAATAATACAGTTTAAATCAGTATTTGATATAATATGAATGATATTCCTAACCACATACAGTTGAGAAATGAGGGTAAAAAGTTTACCTAATCTATACTTGCAAAGTTGTTATAAAATCCAACATCAGGTTTTTCTAAGATTTGCTTCTTAATAATAAAAGTAAGCTCAATAAAAGTAAGCTAAAATTAATTCAATACTTAATTCAAAGTATTAAAATATATGTATAAAAGAATTTTTAAATAACCAACTACCATTCCCCATATAACATAAGCAACTGAAACACTGGAAATTCCACTTTCCTATCTAGACCGAATTTCTGTATCTACATGAGAATGTGCTGTGTGTCTTAACTCTAGATCAGACAATATATTCACTTATACACAAAAATAGCTTTCTTCTTACCAGCTGTCATGTCATTCATAAGCCTCAAGCAATTTAGACCAACAATTTGTGCAGCATCTAATACAGATCGCCTCTCAGCATCTGTGAAGAAAGAGGGGACCTACAAACAAGAAAGGAAAGAAATGTGACTCATCAAGAGTACAAAATAGATACAAATTCCTCAAAATCTCCTGTAATAAATGCACCCAACAAAGTGTCAAGTCTTATTTAGTCAAGTCACATAACAAATACAAAACTCAAGACTTAGTTCCTAGGAAGTTCCTTAACTCTCAGAAACAGTAAATGCCGTTGAGAAGTTTGGTCTAAAGTTATAATATCAAAGTATCTTCATTTCAAATCAAATTTTAACCTGAAACAAAATTAAGAATTCATACAATATAAATTAAACAAAGATTTAAGCAAGTGAAATAGCATTCCTAATCTAATCTTAAATTTCTACTGACATCTGGAAATATAATGCTAAGTTAGTATTTAAACACGATTAAACTACAGGTAAAGTCTACAGGAACTTAAATACAGAACTTATAAATGAATCATCGGGAAAAATGCACATCAAAACCATAATGAAAAACCACCTCACACATACCACAATGGTTATTATCAAAGAAAGACAATATACAACAATTTTCAAGATGAACAAGGATGAACAACTGTAGGTGGGAAGGCAAAGTAATACAACCAGTATGAAAAACATGCTATATAGAGGTCCCCCAAAATTTAAAATAGTAACCTATTTAGCCATCAGATTAATATCTAAACAAAATGTAGTGTGCCTGCATGTGTGTGTGTGCATGCAAGGACACACAAGCATGTACACATGTGTAAACACACACGCAAATGAACACACACAATAAAAAGGAGAAAAATCCTGTAATTTATGACAACATGGATAGACCCTGAGGTTATAGGTTTAATTAAGAGAAAGACAAATGTTGTATTATTTCAACAAACAAAATCTTAAAACCCAGCTCATAGATATAGAGGCAGCAATGGAGGGTGGGTAAAGAAAATGGGTGAAGGTCAAAAGTCAGATCTAAGGTAGAATATAGTGACTACAGTTAGTATAGCAACTTTGAAAGTTGCTAGAATAAATCTTAAAAGTTCTCATCACAAGAGAAAAAGAATAATGTTATCTAGATTACTATGGTGATCATTTCACAATATACTCAAGTATCAAATCACTGTACATCTGAAAGGAGTTATGTTCTATGTCATTTATACCCCAGCTAAAAAGTTAGAGGCATATATCACTTTCCTTTGATTTGCACTTCTGACTATTTTAATGCTTTTGATCACTTTCCAGGACAAAATTATAAGGAGGACACTCGGAAGAGTATCTACCAATACATTCATGGAATCACTTAACTAGAAAGTACACAAGAAAACTTAGTATGGTGGGTTCTTACCTTTCAAATTAGTATACCTTTTCCTCAGTTTTCCACATTAAATTATTTATATAAGAAAAAGTCCAATGGCCGCCCCCCCCCCCAAAAAAAAAGAAAAAAAAAAAAAAGGAAAGAAAGGGCCACACACTAAAATAACCTAAAAGTTTGATATTCCTTTAGTAAAATACCCTCCTTTCTCCTCAGGGCAATAGGAAAAACTTTAGCCCTTTTTCTCTCTTCTTTGATATCCTAGGCTACTCTGTCATACCAACTTCTTTCTGACTAATGTGGGAAGGCCACTTGCCCAGGCTATAATGCAGTAAGCCTCCTACTTATGTAAGGTAGATAGGTAAATTCATTACAGACTATGCTGGTGCAGAGCATTAACTACTGCTGATCAGGAAGCAATACTAGACATTTGCAAGAGCAGAACTTATACCTATCTTTCTGGTATCCATAGAAAAGATTACTTTTGTTGATTTCAAACACCAGAGTGTTTTCAAACAATCAATTGTCCGTTGAAGGTTGTATGCTTGTGAGAGGTAAAAATTTAGATTTTTATCTCCACTGGTAGGATAAATTTAAAAATCTATACCACACTGGGGTTCTCAATTAATGGTGGAATTTGGAAAAACTCCTGTGTAAATATGTTAAGTAATCTAACTATGCACTGATGCCCCCTGGTTTGACCAGTCCTTTTTTCCCTGCTTCAAAAAGCCCCCAGAACCCTTTAATTTGCACATCCAGTAAAGAATCTTTGCAAATTCTGGCTAAAAATAACAATCAAGCTTATTCCTAAATGCTCCTAACACTATGTTAATACACAGTCCAGTAGAATTTAATCTCTAGTAATAGAACAGCTTTCACACATTTGATACTTAAGAGCAACATCAAGGCAGCAATTTAAAATAAAACACATTGCCTTGCTAAATTATACTTACTGAAATAACACAATCTGTTACTGGTTTCTTGAGGTTGTTTTCAGCAGTTTCCTTTAACTTAGTCAACAGCATGGCTGTTATCTGCTCCACACTAAATAGATGCTCTTCATCCATGTACATTACCTATATTGAGAGAAGAAAATGTCATATACCTAAATTGTAGTACTTGAAACTACATGCTAAACATTAACTTATTTTTATTGCATAGTCACTTTTAGAAAATCTTTGGTAGAAATGCAGACAAGAAAGAGGAAAAGGGAAGGGGAAAGGGAAGCAAAGAAAAATAGGGAGAACTTTACACTGGAAATGAAGAACAGAAAAGGAAAAAAACAAAAAACAAAAAAACTAGGACAGGTTTGTCTCCTGATCAAAGTTCTAGTCAAAAGATTATTAGAAGGTAGTAAATTTCCACTGTAATGAAGAGATGAATCATGCCAGATGAATGCTTCTGCTAGTTTAAAAAAAGATTCCTGGTTGTATTACTACACTATTTTCTGCAAACTGTAAGTGGGTTGTACTGGAAAAGAGTTTTGCTTGAGATGACAATGCAATTTAAATGTTTGTAAACAGAACTAAGTAAATCTAAATTTTATAAATAGCCATTAAGTTACAGCAGTATATACCATTTGAAAAATTTCAGACAATTTAAACACACACTGTCAATTTAAAAGTAGTCAGATGAAATTAAAAAAAAAAAGAACAAAAAAAATCTTGCCCAGTTAAGAAATGTGAGTTGAATAAATTTAATAAGTACTTTTCTCTTCAGATAAATTACCATCTGCTAATGGACTCTAAGGTTGGTTAATTTTATTACCTTAATTCCAACTCCACCATTTTTCATTGGAACCAAATCATAGCTTAAATTTTCCTTCTCCTTTTGAATGAAAGGGTCATTGAATGCTCGGCCATGAAATCTCTTGAAGTTAGATACTGTATTGTTTGCATGAGTGATTTGCTGCAAAAAAAATGTAAGATATTAATTTTCTTCCAATTTTAACCCTATTAGTACTTAAAACAATTTTACTGAAAATCACCTGCACAACTCAAATTATAAGAGTTTCTGAGTAACTTTCCAGAGTTCCCAACTTTCTCAACAATGAACAGACTGTATTTCTTACTTCTGTTCCTATAGAAATGCCAGAAGGGAGGCAATGAGAGAATAGAACAAGTGGCAACACTGTCATCACAGTCCCTAAAAGGGATCTCATAATTAAAAGATGAAAAAATAAAACTACTATTATTAGCTAGGAAAAATCAGAACAATTTATTGTTTTCTTTTTTCTCTGATATATTTTTAAAAGGAAAAATACAACTTAGCAATATTTTTCAGAAAATATGGAATATAAGCATGCTTATAATACTAAAGTTCCATGTGACTTTAAAGCTGCTATGATGTCTAATAACCTAGAGGTTTGATATGCACTTTACCTAAATTGTCATAAAACCACAGAAATGCAACAGAATCTTAGGTCTAGGACATTAACTTTCCAAATAACCACATTTAGGTAAATGGCTGTTCACTAGTATCTCCTTTTGAATATGCATACCTATTTCTCTTCTCTCATTTGTTTTTGTTTTTTTTTTTTCTTTTGTATGTCCTTTAACTGGCTGTAAGATAGCATATTCCAGGGTTCAGTTTTGTTCCCTTTTTTTTTAGCAAAACTATTTCCTGCATTTAAAAGAATTTAACTTTCGCAAAGGCTCTCAAAAGGGATTTTCAATATTTTTCCTTTTTCTTCCACCCCAAGAGCTCAAAAGAAATACAACCCATATTTCAAAATGTTAAAATGTAAAAAAGTAGACATCTAAATTTTCTGACAGGTTGAGTCAGTTTCAATAACTTATATAATCAAATGTATATAAAATACTATTATTTAAACATGTACTTAAAATAAAAATTTGATGATACTTTATTTCATGTTAAGTCCTCAAAACTTCAATTGTATTTTATATTTCACATTTTGATTCAGACTAGGCACATTTCAAGTCCTCACACAGCCACAATAACTAAAGGTTACTGTGTAAGAAAGCTTAGTAATTTGCTAATCTACCTACGGATAAATTAGAAGAAAGCAAAATTATTAAGAAGTTTAACACAGAAAAACAAGAGGAACAGAGTAGAAGAAAAATAATAACTACCTAACATTCAGATTCAGATGATTATTTACATTACATTTCTAAAAGTCAAAACTAAATAGGCTTAGATATTTCATTAGATATTAGATCTTCCTTTTAAGTCCCCCTTTGAAAAGTGACCAGAATTCTCTTAAAAGAACGTACCTGATTTTTTGCTGCAACTCCAATTGTTCTGTTTTTTGATCCAAATGATATGACTGATCTAAAAGAAATACAACCCAAATTTCAAAATGTTAAAATGTGAAAATGTGGACACCTTTAATGAACAAGAGGAAAATTCTAATATAAATTCCCCACCTGTGATCTGAGAAGAGGGATATAATTATGGAATATAAAATTTGATAAGCCACTCAAAAGAGTCACTCCAAGAATTCATATAGGTGGCAGTCCTACTCTTCCCCAAAGTCCGCTCAGATGCATTTTCCAATACCACAAGTACCAGTTTAATTCTTGGGGCTCCCAATTATTAGGAAGTAGACAGTAACTATAAAAATACTTAGAATAGTTAAAAGGGTATTATTAACTTGTCACTAGACACATGATTATCAAAAATATAGTGTAACTCTATTCTCAGTGATCATCTCTGCACAAATCTACATGTCCTTGTTATATCAATTGCCATCTTGATTATCTTTTACCTCTCCTTTCAAAAGTTTCTATATAAATCCCAAAACAAACAGACCTAAGTTATGCCTCTAAAGTTTAAAAACACAGAAGCTACTAGATGGAAAATGCTACTTGAAAGTCAAGTAAAAAAAAAAATGATACAATGCTACAATGCAAATTCCACAGAAGAGCCCAGAAAAACTTTGAAGGAAAAGAATAGTCAGTTACACTGAATGAGCTTTGAAGGGATGAAAAATAGCTTTCTCGACAATGGAAAAAGAAAAGAAGTCCTGTTAAGATCATATTAAGCAAATATGGGTTTTGGATTAGAAAGCAAGGAGATGTAATGGTAAATAAGATGAACAAAACGAAAATACAGAGGGCACTGAATACCAGGCAGAAGACAGTATAAATTTGCTACAAAAGAGACGTCCCCCATCTATATTATCTAAGCAGGTGCTAAATAAATAGCACTTACGTCCAAGATGTTTCAATCAAAGGATAGAACATAAGGTATATTTCTAAACTCAGAGTAACTATACATTTGCAAAGTAAATTTACTTACCTCCAAGAGAAAATTAATTATACTAAACAGAAATTAACAGCCATCAATACAACTGAGTCACATCTATTTTTTCAAAAACTACATTAAATGAACACCAATATCGCTCTCACATATTTAGAACCATTACCTGTTGTCTTTAGTCATCACTATATCCACCTATATATTTTTCCTTACTCTATGCTGAACAGCTTTTTTTTTATTAGATGAAAGACAACAAAGATATGAACTGCCCATCAGCATGAAAGTCTGAGATATATTTTCACTATATTCCAATCAAAGAGCCCTTTGCACAGTTAAGGAAAAAACCATAGATTTTCGCAAGAAAAAACAGTAAGGGATGTGAAGAGAGTAACAATCTTACCAAAGGCACTAACATAGTCAGATGTTAGCTTATTATCTGATTTTCCAGTCACTTGCACAAATATTCATCTGCATTCAAATAGCTGTAAGCCCAGTCATTTTACCTCTGGGCTCAATATTTTATTCTACACCTTTATCTTGGGTTAAAGCACTTAAAAATAAAATTCTACCTACGTTAATTTCTTCAGCAAGTAAGCAGTAGTTTTCATCAATATAGCTGACAAACACGTTTATGTTTTGTTTTGTTTTTCCAGAAATAAGCGTGCCCCCCCCCTCCCCTTGTTGTATTTTAACTCACACCCTGCTGCTTATAGAATATAACCTTTACTGGGTGACAGCATCCATTCTCTAGATTTCGAGCACAGAAGTATGCAATTTTCATTCTCTCCTTTCTTTAAACTACACTGAATTAATGAGGAAATAAAAACATAGTTTATGATTCTTCTAGAACGGTTCTCATAAAATGAATGAAAAGGCCGTTTAATCTCTCAGAAATGATGCCGGGGCCCTAAAGCCAACAACACTATCAATCAAGAGAGTGAGGTAAGCCGAGGTGGATTCATCGAGCAAAGGAGTGAGTGATTCGGCCCGCTCACTGGACAAGCGGCAGTGCACGGGCTCTGGAAGCTTCTAGCTCCTTTCGAGATTTCACAACGCGGAAGAAAAAGCTCCACAGCCCCGGCTCCGCGGTGCGCAAATACACGCTCATAGCGAGAAGAGAGACGAGCTGGGGGCGGTCAGCCTGCTCAGAGGAGTCGAGTGGAGAGACGGGGGCGGCCGCAGAAAGAACAGGCAGTAGCTCGCCAAGAACGGGGGCAAAGTCGCGAGCTTGGTGGCAGCCGGGTCCCCAGCAGGAAGCCCGCCCTGAG
>PVHY01023831.1:0-20413 GCA_004024945.1 Uropsilus gracilis
CTGACCGCCCGCCTGACCGCCCGCCTGACCGCCCGCCCACTGTACCACTGGCCCAGGCTCCCTGCCAGGTGTGCCTGGTCCCTGAGAACAATAAAGCCTGTCCGATTCTGCAAGGGCTCCGGGACCCTCTCTGCTCCCCTGCCTGAATCAGCCATGGCCCTGCCCAGAGCCCCTCTGTCCCTATCAGTCCTCCTATCACAGGGTGACGAGGCTCAGTTGGGGGCTGTGGCCCCGTCTTTGTAGTAAGACACAGCTGAGGAGGAAGACGCCACTGCGGGTGGAGACTCGATCAGGCACGCCGTGGCCTTGAGACGCGTGTGCGGGCGCGAGAAGAACGCGGGTGAGGGAGCACAGGTGGGTGTACAGGGAGCGTGGACACGCACGCCCAGGCAGAGGAGGAGGAGGGAACGGGCACCCTGTCAGGGCTCTGCTCGGCCCAGCCTCGCCGGCGGAGAAGGAAAGCTTGGAAACCTGGGCTTGGAGGCGTGAGTCCCTGAGCGGGCAGAAGCTGACCTGAGGGGTAGAAGCTGACCTGAGGGGCAGAAGCTGACCTGAGGGGGAGTCGCGGCCGATGCCCCCTCAGACCCGAGGTGGAAGAGGAGGCATCGTTCTGCTAGGACGCATGCGTGACCGGAAACTCGTGGAGCTTCTGAACCTGGGACATGAGACTGGACCGGGCTGAGGCACCCAGAGCCTGGGCTGCCCTGGGGACTCTGGCTTCCTGACCCTCTCGCGCATGAAGCCTGTTTCCGTGGACCTGGTCTTGGATGGCCCTGGCAGTGGAGGGGTTAAAGCCCGGCTCTTCCCTTGGGAGGCTGTCTGAGGTCACTTGCCTGCCTCCTGCAGTTGACCTGTGGCCTCGGCGGCCTGGCCATGTGTGACACGGACACTCCCACGAGGCGAGCCGAGTCCACCCCTCTGGTCACTCTGGGGTGCCCATGTTCCCGCCACATCTGTGTTGAATTCTGCCAACTCGCCCACGCCCATGTGGACCCAGCCTGCCGTCTCGGCCACTCCCGCCTCTTCTCTGCCTGCCCCAAACCATCCCGTCCTGTTGCCAGCTGTGATGGAAGCAGCTTGGCCGTGATGCTCAGCCACCGCGTCGGGTCCTTATTGGCTGTAGCAGCTGCACAGACACACCAGGCAGGCCTGGGGCTAGGGGCTGGGGAGCAGGCAAGGCCCCCAGCAACCCCGGAGTTGTCAAGCTTTCTCTCTGCCCTCTCCCTCTCTCTCGTGTTCTCTCGCATGCTCATGCTCTTCTGCAGTCCTTGAGCCCCTCCCTCCCAGGCCCAGGTGTACACACTTAAACGTGTGCACACCTGTTGGGCCACACAACCATGGGCAACACGCAACCCTCCCCCAGGTGCTGGGTCTACAGACTCATGAGGGAAAAGCCTGACCGAGTCTTTTACCCCACAGCGACCCTCAAGGAAGCTCAGAAACCTTTCTGTGACATTGTCCCCTTCTCAGAAGCTTTACTCCCTGCAGATACCCGTTCCTATGACCATGGAGTAAAAGAAAAGACACCCTTCCTCTCCCTTCTGGGCTCCACCTGCCGGTCTGCTCTGCTTTTCCCTCTCTGGGCTAATTAAACATCATGACTTCATTCCCTTAAATAGGCCAACGCTGAGTATATAGATATATGCATCTACAGATATAGTCAGAATACGTAGACTTTCCCCAACTTTTTGCCTAAACCCATACTCAAAATCAATTTCTCCCACTTATTTTCTTTCAACTTCACTCTTCGCTGGAAGAAGCAGAAATATTCTTTCCAAGTTAAATCTCAGTGTTTCCCTGCGCTCGTAGGGGTGACAGGTTTTGCCATACGGTGACAGTCTGGAACGGATTCCCTTAAAATCACTGGCTCACAAGCGGTGACCTCCAAAAGGCAAGAGTGCTTCTGACTCAAGCCAACCCCCCTAACCTGTAGTATATGCTCAATAAATATTTGTTAAGTAACAATTAAAGCAAACAGCTAGATAGGGAGAGGGAAAGATGGGGAAAGCAGGGAAAGCACAGAAGCTCAAGATGATGGTTCACGGATGACAGGGTGGGGGGAGAACCTCAGGGAATACAATGATGCAATAGAGTCATGCGATACGAGTATATATACAATACGAGTATATGTACCATACGAGTATATATGTATATACAATACGAGTAATAAAGTTAATGCAAAGCACTTGTTAAATACATAAAAGAATCTTCAAACTTTCTAAATTAACCTCCCCAAGCCCAGAGTCCTTTCATAACAACATCCCAGGACCCCTCATGCCTCCAGCACAGCCAGTATCCCGCCTCCCCTCCCTTTGAACTCACCATCATGAAGCCCTCAGTTGGTTCTCATCCGCACATTCATTGGGCGGAAAGAGACAGAGAGATCGATAAATCCTCTTACATCATATCAGTTTTGGCAAATGTTCCAGTATTTAGCCAAGTTTTGAACGTGTGCGTATGCCATGGAAACTTCCATTCAGCTTTCTGTGAGTTTCAAACCGAGTTCGCTTGTGCTGTTTCTTCCTTTATTCATTCAACGGATACCACTCCCTCACCGTGAGCGGGACATCAGCTCACAGGGGACGTGGGTCGTTTACAAGACACAGTAACCGCTGAAGGATGCCAGAGTCTCCTAGACTAACCTGCGTCTTCATCGTGTCACAGCCAACGTAAGACCCCCAGACGGAGCCTGAGCTGAGACGCGAGCTGTCGGCCTCAGCACTTGCCTGGTGCCATCAGCTCTGCCTGAAGACAGCCTCGACCAGTCAGGATCCACCTCTGGGCTCCGGCTCCTCTCCCCTCGTTTCCCCAGCTTGTCTCTGAGAAACCCCATCAAGCATTGGGAGGAGATGAGAACATGCTTAAAATACTCTTCATTCCCTAATTAAAAACAAGAAGGAAAATGAGGCTAATTGGCCAGAGTTGTGTTCACGGAGGCTGAGCTGGCGCCCACTGTTCTGTAGCTCCTGTCACATACGCTGGGGCCATCTGTTCCAGAAGCTACCGGAAGCGGGTGTGGGTTCGCCAGTCCGGAGAGTCTCCATCCCCCCTTTTCCTGAAGGGGGTTCACACAACTCCGTCCGGGGTCCACATCCTCCCCCACACCTGTGACCCCTGCGGGCTCCTGGCGGGGACTGGGAAGTACTCCAGGAGGTGACCTGTCCGGGGCTGGACATCCAATGGGCCATTCAGTGCTCCCGGGTTTTTCTGCCACCCCTCACCTCCCTGTGGCCCCAGGTTTCTGGGTTGTTCCCACCTTCCCACCAGAAGCCCTTCTGCGGGACCCAGGCGCAGGCAAAGGCCTTCAGCAGATGCCTGTTCGCAACAAGTATCTTCTCTACTGAATGGCACCGGGACCGGACTGGAGAAGTCAACTACGAGGAGACACCGACAGACTCCACACGAGCACGGACCGGCTGCCCAACGCAAAGTTAAGACGGAAGGCCTACCAGGACGGCTGCCATACCCCAGGATCACAGTCCCTCGCCCAGGGAAAAGACACGGCTCCAGAAAACCAAGAGACCAAAGGACTCAACATAGATCAACAAACAAGGAGAGAGGGGTGAGGAGGCGTCAGCGGTGGGGGGAAGCATCCCAGTGACCATCTGCTGATATTGTAAGAAATCGAAAGAGTGACTAACAATTGATTTAATTAATAAAATTAATTATGAATTCAAAGACTTGGGGCATGGCATCCGCGACAAGCCAGTCCCCATCCCTGTGTGGGTTCAGCGGCCACACCCGCAGCGGCCAGCAAGGTCAGGAGCAGCGCCCCCCACCGAAGTCCCACCAGCCCCCCCACTTGATGAGCTACAGCTGGGAAGGTTCCCCACTCGGGGAGCTGTCCATGGAGCGGCCGTCTGCTGGCCCGGCTTCTGGACGCCTCCGGTACCTTGTCTCTGACAACAAGGTTCTGAGGCTTGCGAGCAGCCACGACACTGAGCTGATGGAAGGTGAACTGCTGAGTCGCGCGGGTTCCGGAGTGGCCGGGAAAGCTGCTGCAAGAGATGGCCCTGCCTGTCCTCGGACCCGGGCACTGTTCCTGCGAGCGGGGGTGGCCACGCCCTCAGGACCATCCTCCTCCTGAGCGCAGAAGGCATGGCCCGTCCCGCCGGGCGTTGGTCTCGCAGCCATGTCTCAGAGCCTGCCTCACCACGTGGTCACAAGCCGCTTTCTAGTCCCCTGCCTGTGGACGGGAGCGACGCCGGCTGCACTCCCTGCGCCTGTGCCCAGGGTGTGCTTTGTTAGCGGCCAGCTGCTTTGCAGGCTGCAAGGGAACCAGCCACAGTCCCCCCTGCCCCCCTGGGGGCCCGTTTCTCTGCTGCCCTTGTCACACAGAACCCCTTCTGCCGTCTCCCCGGACAGACGTGGCCTCGTGGCAGCCAGCTTTGGGGGACTTGGAGGAAATCTGAGGCGAGCCCGGGCGCCCGCCCATGGCTCTGTCAGGGCTGGGGTACCCTGCTCTTCTCTGAACCCCTGGTTAGTCATCACACGCTTGCTGCGAAGAAAGCATTCAGCCTCCCTGCAATCCCCTGGGTTCTTAAATAGCCGCGCCTCCTCTCACCGCAGGAAATACTTTCTTAAAGGTAATGAGTGGCTAATCCACACCCAGTGGCTCATGCATGTGTTTTCATTCTGCTTTTACAAGGTGTAATGAAAGATTCGAAATCCCCGAAACATGCCATGCCAAGATGCCACAAGGACAAAGCAGGAGAAAGGAGGAAGTGAGTAACAACAGATCCGTGCGCTGACCCACAACTAGCAGGAAATAGAGATAAAGGCCACGTGTGCTGACCCTGTCGTCAGCGTGAATCCACCTGCTGAGGTTCAGGCGGCTGTTCAGGCCACAGCCACGTGGGATCTGCTTTTCCCTTTCCTCCTCTGCCAGCTGTCGAAGCCTGCCCATCCCTTCTTCCGGTGCCCCGGACTTTGTATTCCACTGCAGGGGAACCCTTTAAGTGCTTAGGAAAGGGGGTGTTTTACAGACCCTGAGGTTCAAGAGGCGAAACGCCCCCCAGCAGGACCGACGAGCACAGGCGCAGATGAAATCCCACCAACACAATGGGGAAAGCAGCATTCCCCAGCCCCGCTGCGAGCCTCTACCAGCCCCCACCTGCACAGAACCCCAAGGGCGGGCGAAAGGAGCCTCCCAGGTGTAGTCAGGAGTGTGCATGAGAAGGTGCGCCTGCCCGGGGAGGGGGTGGGAGCGTCTGAGGTTGCGCCGCTGTCCTGGATCTTCGTCCAAGCCCAGTTCTGGGGGTGAGGATTTGCTGAGCTGAGCGTGTGGCTACGTGTTCTTTTCCGAAGGTACGTCATTGGTTTTTTTATTGGGTTCTTGTTTTGGTGAAAGAGGAAGACAGGCGAATATTTTAGCATTGAATACATTCAGCCTTGCTCACATTACGCTTATTTGGTCTTTTTAATAATTTTACTTTTTGATTGTACACATACATGTATATTTTACCCGGTTGTCTGCTCTCCAGGTTCTCCCATCACCTTAACACTCATGAGCCATCTTAATCCCCTGTGCCCTCCCCCTCCCCCATTCTATCCTCCTCCCCCTCTCGTTCTAGGCTTCAGTTCTGCTGAGAGTTTTAAATTATTCTTGTCCATTTGTTGGCTTGTTTTCCCTCTATCCTTCTTATAAGTAAGAACATCCCGTAGAACAAAAGGATAAACACTTCATTGATTTTTTTAAGTGTGTGCTCTTGTCAGTCCCGTTCCTCCCAGAGCCCCTACCACCACGGCTTTCCCTCAGCCTCCAACTCCAAAATAGACTTAGAGAGGCAGGTCTTGCATCTGAAAGGAGTCACTGGTGTACCCCCATCTGTGCGGGCTCACTCTTCACCAAGCTGTACTGGGTGGTGGGCCCTGGGAAGCCAGCTTAAAAGGGAAATAAAAATGTTAAATGTTCAACAGCAGCTGGATACCCAGGGGCAAGATCAGTTGTCACAGGTTTAGCCCCAAAAAAGTCTAGACAAAGGAACAATGGGGGGAACCGATAAAACTTGGGGAGTCAAGTTTTGTATAGTATAGCAATCCAGAACTGATAGACTAGGCAACCTAAGGTTTCAATGACAAAACCACAAGACATGCAAATTCATTCAGAGAAAACGTGTGCCCCATACCAGGAAAAATTAGTCAACAGCCACCATCACTGAGTGTCCCGGACTGCAAAGGCAGCGAAGCCACTCTTATAGACAAGGGACAAAAGAAAATCATGTGCTAAAATGTAAAGGAAATGATGGCAAAATGAATCAGCAAATAGGCATTTTCAGTAATGAGGTAGAAATTATCAAGAAAAAACAAATTCCGAAGTGAAATATCCAGCAACTGAAAAGAAACCGGAATTGGACAACAGGTTCAAGACAATAAAAAAGAGAGTCTGTGAACGTGAAGACGGGATGGGGGGAAATTTCAACTTAAAGAATAAACAGAAAAGAACAAGAACCTCAGACACTGTGAGAAATCATCAAGCATAATGGGCAACAGCAAGTGCTGGTGTGGATGTGGAGAGAAAGGACAGTTTTTACACTGCTGGTGGGAGTGTAAACTGGTCCAGGCACTGTGGAAAACTGTGGGGAGGGCCCTCAAACCACCAAACATGGAACTACCATTTGACCCAGTAATCCCACTTCTGGGAATCTACTCAAAGGAGACCAGAATAGTTATAAAAAGGATGTTTATTACAGCACTATTTACAATAGCCAAGATATGGAAAAATCCAAATGCCCCAAAATAGACGCATGGGTCAGGAAATCATGGTCTATGTACACAATGGAAGCGTATTCATCAATCAAAAAAGTCAAACTTAGGTAATTTGCAGCAACATGGATGAAGCTGGAAGGAATCATGTGAGCAGAAATAAGCCAGGAAGAGAAAAAGAGAAATACTGGGTGGTCTCACCTATATGAGGGAGAGGGAAAACTAACAAATGAACAAGGAAAATTTAAAACTGTCAGCAGAACTGAAGCCTAGAGCAAGAGAGGGGGAGGGATGAGTGCAAGAGATTAAGATGGTTCACGGGTGACAAGGTGGTGGGAGAACCTCGGGGTCGACAATGATGTAAAATATATACATATATGTGCACAATCAATTTGAAAAAACAGAAGAGACGTCATCGAACGTAGCCGTCTACACTCTGGCTGTGAGTGCTGGCTTATTAGCACACAGAGCTCCCAGGAATGGCCAAACTGGACTGGGCGGACCCCTTTTTCACAAACGGTCTCAAGAGAGGTTCTGCCTGGACGAGCTAGTCATCCCAGCCCTTTCCCCAGTGGTGCCGTGGCCATCCACAGGAGAGGCCTCTGCCAGTCGCCGGAGCCAAGCTAGCAGAGGGTGACTGGTGCCCTCACAGGAGCCCCCTCCCCCCCCAGCATACCAGGCTTTAGCAAACGTGCATTTTCAGTCAGAAACGTTGACAATGTCATAGGCTCTGAAGAGAAGCTGAGGAATGAAATCCTGCTGGGTGATTCAGAAGGGGGAGAGGCTGGGTTAGGTCACAAGGGAGGAGAGGGGGGTGTTTATGATCCCATCACAACCCGCTGTTCTGCGGGGCCAGACACATTCGCAGGCCTTTGTGGAAACATTATTACATGCGGAAGGAGAACAAGCCCGGTCTCAAAGGCACCGGACAGTCGATCCTACCAGCACTTTGTCCTCGGCATCTAATCCTGGTGACACTTGTTTTGCAGGCGAGGCTGGTGGGGCAGGGAGGGAGGGAGGCAGTGAAGCCGCCTGGCCCCCCACAAATCTTTGTGCTCCTTCTCTGGGTTCTCTCTGGCCTTCCCCCACCCCCTGCACCCCCTTTTATCATCTCCTCCCAGGCCCAGGGGAGCCCACGCACACATGCGCACTCCCACCCGGCCAGGTGTGCACAGTCATGGAGAGGGCACAGCGCCCCAGGTGCTGGTCATCGAGGCTGATGGAGGTAAAAGCCCGTTCAGGTCGTTTGTTTACCCTACAGGGGGTGACCGTAGGAGCATCGCAGCCACTGAATGCTGCTGGGGGTGACCGCTGCGTCTGAGGCCTGCTCGCAAGGTCTGTCCCCTGGACATTCCCAGCAGCAGTGCCCGCACTGCTCAGAAAAAGTTTGAATCCCTCCAGGGAGCCGAGGGGGTCCTCTTGCGGAAGCAAGGCTCTCTGAGGGACATTCTTGTGTTGGTTGATTAAAAGCCAGGCGGACAAACAAGGCACATGTGAACACCTCTGAGGCCTCCCCAGGGGTTCAAAACCAAGAGGGAGACATCGCTCAAACCTGAACTGAAGCACAGAGACTCCATGGGACTCAGAGTTGAAGCAGGCCTGTTGGGTGATTAACGATATTCCAGAAAGATCAAAGACAGGGTCGAAGATGATGCATCTTCAGAGACATGGAGGAGGGCGTTAAGATGGCACTGCACACCAGTCACAATAGCCAGGATATGGAAGCAACCCAAATGCCCCCAGACAGATGCATGGATCAGGAAGCTGTGGTCTGTGTACATGATGGAATATTATTCAGCCGTCAAAAAGACTCATGCCATTCGCAGCAACATGGCTGGAGCTAGAAGGAATCATGTGAGCAGAAATAAGCCAGAAAGAAAAAGAGAAATGTTGGGTGTTCTCACTTACATGAGGGATAGAGGGGAAACAAACAAACGATAAGAAAATTTTAAAACGAACTTTCAGCAGAATTGAAGCATAGAGCAAGGGAGGGGGAGGGGGAAATCAGGGGTGGAAGGGGCACAAAAGATTAAGTGATGTTTCATGAGTGACAAGGTGGTGGCCCTGGGGTAGATAGTGATGCAAAAAATAATAATAAAAATTAAAGTTTTTAAATATAAGCCAGAAAAAGTAGCCGCTAGAAGCAGAACACGTTGATATGATACTCACATTTTCAAAGTCATCAAAAAAATTAAAAAAAAAAAACAATTTTGGAGATTTGGAGATTCATACTTTGGTTTTTAAATCTACCTTGTCTTTACAGCTCTGGTGACTAGATATGTTCTTTTCGACCAAGTTCCAAATTGATTTTCTGATCCATTTCAATGTCAAACTAGAAGTTAGTTACATGAATGAATGAATGAATGAATGAATGAATGAATGAATGAATGAATGAATGAATGAGTGAATGGGGTTGAGAAGAAAAAAGATGGTGCTGCAGCCTCCTCCCGCCAGCCTCGCAGGCAGGAAACCAGCCCAGCTGCTGCTTCTAAGGCCACCTACCCCTTCTGTTTTGGGGTTTTTACACATCTTGTTCATTTGGGGACAATGTGACTTCTCCCCTCAGGGATGGGCCAGCTGTTCTCCCACCACCTCAGCCCCGGTGGGACCCATCCCCACTGTCCCTGTGTCCCTGTGCCCTTCCCTCCCTGGTGGGACACCCCCCCACACCCCAGCTGGACTCCTCAGATGGCCGCTGGCTTGCAGGAGTGCCCCCGACCCTGTCTGGTTCTGAACCCTGCGAGTCAGAGAAGCCAATGACATCTGCTTCGTTCTGGTCGTCGCCCTGAGCGTCCCCGGGAGGGCGCCCCAACTGGCGCGAGCGAGATAGTGAGCCTCGCGTGCTGACCAGGGCAGGTGGCCGGCCAGCTCTGTGGGCAGGAGGCTTGTGAACCCCCCGGGGGTGCTCGGGATAGCTGGGGTGCGTGTCCTCCGGACGCGGTGTGAGAAAATCCTAACAGGCCTGGACACACATCCTGAGGACCTCGGGGCGGGAGAAGGTCGCCATTCCCTGGGAGGGGCGCCGGATGGCGTGGGCTGGCTCGCATCTGGCCCTGGTCTCCTCGTGGGCGTGGACCGGGTGACGACGACGAGTCCCGTTTCCCCTGCCCCTCCGGCTGGACTGTCCGGCCACCGGCACGCCCCTCGGCCGCCCCGAGCGTCTGAGCACAAAAAGGGCTCTGTTGCCCGGATTGGCTCCTGGCCCCAAGGGCTCGGGAGAGCTCAGGTAGCTTCTCGGCCAGGAGCGGCCTGGGGGCAAACGCCCTGCAAAGGAAGGAAACACCGAGATGGGCTTGGCCAGCCACGGTCCCCTCTGGGACGTGACAAGGACTTGGCTCTGAAAACAGCGTCACCGCTGCCGGGAAAACTCAGGGCTTCCCTGGCACCACGAGGTCACCGTCTTGGCTTCTGTCCGGGCCACCTCTGTGGGGTTTAGGCCCGGATTAGCCCAGCTGCAGAGAAGCCAGACCGGCCCTGGCCCCCTGCAGTGAGCGTGACGTGCAGCGAAGAATGGACCTGTGGACCGGGGTCAGCCGGCCCGTGGACACACACCGCGGCGGTTGTGTTCACCCGGGCTTTACCGCCAGCTGAAGGAAGCAAGGCCCGAGGAGCACGGCGGCCGGGCGCGGGCAGGCTCCCTGCCCTCTTCTGCCCACCGCACAAGGCAGGTGGTGTCCAGGGCATTGGGCACCGGCTCTGAGACCGGGCGGACAGGGGCAGCGGCTGGCCTTTCCATCCCAAACGTGGCATGTTCTCACGTCACCCGGCCCAGCGGCGTCTCCACCGTCACCCCATTTCCTGAGCTGGCGCTGTTTCTGTCTCTGAGATGTAATGCAGCCTTGAGCTGCTTGCTCCCTGCGATCAGTTAGTCAATCAACTACGCAGGTTGACGGACACCTGCCATGGGTGGTGCTAAGCCCGGCCGGGCAGAGGTGGTCTCCACGCACAGCTCATAATCCTGTGAGGTAACACAGACCACAAGCAAAGTGGACAAAGGCGAGGCCAGGGGAGATCGGGAAAACAGCGGCAGGAGGGCCCGGGGGTTCCAGGAGGACGAGCCGGTCTCAGAATCTTATAACAACTTTAGTGAATCCCTCAGACGCCGTAGAAGAAAGCCCGCTGCACCAGCCAGCCCTGCGGCCTCAGGCTCCTTGTATGCTCACCATTGTCCACTTCCAGGACATGTGTGTCACCCTCCCAGGCCCCCCCAAAACACCCAGGAGCGGTCACCACCCGGAGCGTTCCCTCCCAGTCCCTGGACTCCCCGAGTCCACCTCGTGTCTGGGTTCACCTTGTCCGGACTTGAGATAGGCGTGGTCACACCGTGTCTGTCCCAGCATGGATGCGGGTGGCTGCTGGTTTCAAGCTGTGTCCGTGTGAGAACAGTGTCCTTGCTGTGTCTCTCTGCCCACCAGCCGGCAGACACCTGGCTGGCCCCTTGCGGGCCGTTCCAGTCATGCAAGACCCACGTGGACAAATCCCACCTCCACGTCTGGGGAAGAAGCCACTTGGAAGAGGAATCGCTGGGCCTCAGAGAAACGCCATGTTTGGTCCTTGGGGATAAGAGTGTGTTTTAAGTCAGCGGTCAGGGGACAGCTTGTTGACAACGGCATCGGGCAGACCGGGGAAGAGGTGACCCACTCTCCGGGCACAGAGATGGGGGCAGGCAAAGGGCCACGTGGTCAGAGGCGAGACGCATGTCTGAGGAACAGTGCGTGAGCAAGACACAGTGCGACTGGCGTGGAAACGGCAGGAGACACACAGACCCGCCACCTCCCCGCTGGCCAGGGACTACACGTTCCAGCAACTGTCGCGGTGCTTTGGGGCACAGGGGACCCCATCTTCCAGCTCCTAACGCAGCTGCATAACCCATCCCATCCCACAGCTGGGGTCTTCACTCACTGGCTCAGAAGCCAGCCCCGCTCTCCCCAAAGTCTGAGGAAGATGCTAAGTAAGTGTACGAGTCACGTGGTTCCGTGCGTGTCCATGTTCTACGACGATTCTGTGACAAAGACCAGACTGCAGCGGGGTTTGTTTTCCGGGTGCCCGTGTGAAGGTGAAAATGAGTCGAAAGGGCAGAAGCCGCCACGTAGCAAGCCCTAGGAAAGAACGCCTTTAAAATGTGGCTTCTGCCGCCCAGCTTGCTTCACCCGCGCGGAGCAGCTGCCACTCAGATGCAGTTCGACAACAGTTTCGTTTACAAGGAGACGAACCAAGAAAAACGAAAAGTCTCAAAGCCACAGCGGCAGTTCTCTGACCCCAGTCACCAAGTTCAGTCCCAAGGTTCCAAAGACACAGACCAAGATGGTGCCCTTGGCCCCTCCACACCTGAGGCAGGCACTCTGCCAGGTCCAGTCTTTCTCCAGCATCTTCTCTTGGCTTCTTCTCTCTCCAGCGTTCCGAGCTGCTCCGCTTCTCCAAGGCTCTTCAAACGCTTCCACAATGGCTGATGCACAAACCAGCTTTCCCCACCCCTGGCCGTCTCCAGGCACCAGCTCACTGTGCCACCTTGCTGAGGTGCCACACGCTCCATCCCAGCCACTCTTCTGCCGGCCACCATGGCTCCTCACTACCTCCAGCTCATTCTTCAGGGGGTTTCCCCTGGCCAGGCCACGTGAGCTTGTTCTCTCAGTCCACCATTCTCGTCTTCTTCCTGTTCTTTTTTTCCTTCCCATCCTTACGCCTTCCTTTTATCTGCCTATTGGCGCTTCTCACTTCTTCTCACGCGTTTTTCTCTCAGATCTCACCCACCAGGGTATTTTGGCACCACACAACTTTCAACTGCATCGCTCACAACCCTGTGTCAAAGGGACTGCCACCCCGGCCAGGGAGAGGAGGACAGCATAAAGACCCTCACCACGCTCAGAAAGGGCTCCCCTCTCCCCGCTCCCCCTCCTCCCCTTCCCCTTTCCTCCCTCTCCCTCCCTCTATCCCTCCCCCTCCCCCTCACCTTCTCTCTCCTCCCTCTCTTTCCCTCCCCCCTTCACACCCTCTCCTTCCCCTCCTCACTCCTCTTCTCCCCTCAGCCTCAGGGGCACAGGGAAACCAGGCCTCAGGAGCCCATGACCCAGCTGCTGGGCAGCACAGTGGCCTCTGCACAGCCGGGTACTGTCCCCTGCACTGGTCCAGGGGGAGGACTGGTGGCTGACCGCATGCATCTTCCTGTGGCCTTGATGGCTGTGGCTGTGCCTGCATTCTCTCCGGCAGCCCTAGGCAGACGGTGCCCAGGTGAGCCGGCTCCAGGAGGAGGCCGGGGCGTCCTGAAGACCGCTGGCCAGACCTCAGCCAGACAGCAGGATGGGGTGGACCTGATGTGAAATGGGCAGAGGACAGCGGGTAACGGCTCGTAGGTGAGAGAGGACTTAGGGAACTTGAGTTCCAAGGGGCAGGGCAGGGGAGGGAGGGGCCCATGTCATAGTGGCGTGAGCACACCTGGCAGAAAGCAGAGCCGGGCATGGCGGGCGGCCCGGCCTCAGGCCTGGCTGGGCACGGAGGGGAGCCTGGCTTTCTTGCCAAAAGCACACGGGCAACCAGGGTGACGGCGGAGGCCGCAGACAGGAATGGTGACACAGGACCGGACGTGGCAGGACAGGGGAGGGGTGGCAAGACAGCGCTCAGTTCACGGCAAGAAACAGCCCAGCCCCCAGGCAGCCGCGCCTTTGGCCGTCACGATGTCCAGTTCAAGTCCCAGCTCCACCGAGGCCTCCCTGGGCCCAAGCAAAACAGCAGATGGACCAACCCGGACAGGCAAGAGCCACCCCACGGAAGCCATCGTGGTTTCGAAAATGACCCATTTTTTAGTTTTCTAACTTTTTAAGTTTTATTTCATAATTTTTGTACCAAATTGGTCACGCGTGTGGGGGTGTTGTTCCCCTTAGGCGTGGCCCTCCTTTCCATACTGTACCCCTTATCCCCCCACCCCACCCCCTTCCCCCACCCACCTCCGGTCACTCCAACTCCTCCCCCTGCAGGCCGTTGGTCCACGCCTGGCCCGCTGGTCTCTCTCCCTGGAGCTCTGTCCTCCTGGGTGTGGCCTTGCCCTCCTGGACAGCACAGACCAGGCTGCCCGGGTCTCCAGGGGTGGCCAAGGCGGGGGGTCAGGCCGAGCTCGTCAGGAGCTTGTTGCGGGGCAGCTGCGTGGCGGCGTCTCCAGGCTCCTTGCTGGCGTCCGTCCCGCGGTGCTGGTTCTGTGCTGTACGGTTCTGGTGTCCGGGTTCGGGAGCCCAGCTCCAGCCGCTGGGGTGGAGACATTCCCTGCTGAGGACAGACGTCCCCAGGGGGCGGGTCCAGCTCTCTCCTCTCTCGTGTCAGCAGCTCCGCCGTGGGCCGCAGCCACGTCTCTGGCTCCCTCCCCCGGTGATGGGTAAAGGAGGAACCTCACTCACGTTGCACACAACTGTGGCCCAGGGGTTTCCATTTTCCAGTTTCTGTATCTTTGTGTCCCTTTGCTCTTTACTCTCCTTTTTTGATTACCGGTCACTTCACCAGGGGCAGGTGGGTGGCAACATCCCTCTGAAGAGGTGCTGAGCCTGGTCCACCCACAGGCAGCACCATGAACCCACGTTACCTCAGTAAAAGTTTCCCATCAAATGCAGTAATCAGGCCACTCGTCCCCTGAGGCAAAGCCCCAAGAGGACACACGTGCCAAATGTGGACACAAGCGTGCGGTCAGGGCCTCTTCTCTCCCGCTCGTGCATTTCAGCAAGACCATCTTCGTTGCTGGGAAGTTCCCGCTGGGGGGTGGATTCAGTTCTGGGACTGAGACAGGAGTTTGGGTCACATTTAGGTAACGCTGAGAGGAGAGCTGAGCTGACGTCGCGGTCAGCTGGGGAAAGCAGAGGGCCTCTTGGAGGCGGTGACTTTTAATCAAACAAACGAAGCTGCATCTGCAATGGCGTCTTCAACAAGCAACTCGTGAGGGCCAGGCATGGTGGCGTGTGCCTGTAAGCAGCAGCCTAGGAAGCCGCAGCCGGGGCTAGGGATCACAGTTCAAGTCCCGCTGGGGGCAGGTAGCTAGACCTAGTCCCCAAAAAATAGCTGGGCATGGTGGTGCGCACCTGTAATCCCAGCTACCTGGGAAGCTGAGGCTGGGGATTGCTTGAATCCTGGGTACCCCGGGCAACATGAGCCTATGGTTCCACAGGCAAAAATAGTGAGAACTGGTCTCAAAAAAAAAAAAAAAAAGAAAGAAAGAAACTCGTGGAAAAAAAAAAAAATATATATATATATATATATACGCATATGTGCAATCAAATTTTAAATAAAGAAAAATAAAAAAGAAATCAGAAAGAAAAAGAGAAAGACTGGATGGTTCTCACTTATATGTGGGGTGGAGGGAAAACAAACGAACAGACAAGAAAAAGCTAAAACCAACGAACTGACAGCAGGACTAAAGCAGACAGCAAGGGGAGGGGACAACCATGTAAAATGTGTGTGTAGGCAATAAAAAAAGGAATTCCTCTCCCACCTCCTTGCAAATCCATTCTCAATAAAGCCAGTTTCTCAAGTTAAAAAAAAAAAAAAAAAAAGCAGCAGCTTCCATTCTGGACACCTGCAAAAGTTCTTCCACCTGCCAGCTTATTTCCAGTGTCATCTCTCACCTCCCCCAAGACCAATCAAACCGCCCATGCAAGGGTGAGTTCACAGAGGAAGCGCTGTTGTCTGAGGACCACCCCAGCCTGCCAGGAAACATCCCCACCGCTGAGGACCACTGCTTGGGGTCCCTCTCCCCGCATAGGGCAGGCATGGTCACCATGGCAACAAGCGTGTACTTTGGTCTTGACGGGCCCTGCCTCTCCTTGTCCGCTCAGAGCGGGTCGAAAGTGGGCATAAGCTTCCATCCACCCAACAGGCCACATTTAACATGCGGCCTCTGCTCCCCAGGTGTCCGCAGGTTCGTGCCACCCGTGCATCACTGTTCTCAGTCAAAATGCAGTTCAACAACAGGGTGTATTTACAGGGGACATTAGCAGGGAAAACAGAACGTCCTTAAGGCCGCAAGTGGCAGTTCTCTTACACCAGTCACCATTCTCAGTCCCGACACATGTCTAAGATGGCGCCCTTTGCCCCTCCACACCTGAGGATGGCACTCTGCAGAGTTCTGTCTTTCTTTGGCATCTTCTCTTTGCTTCCTCTCTCTCCAGGGTTCCGAGCTGCTCCGCTTCTCCAAGGCTCTTCAAACTGCTTCCACAATGGCTAATGCACAAACCAGCTTTCCCTATCCCTGGCCATCTCCAGGGACCAGCTCACTAGGCCGCCTTGCTGCGGTGCCACACGCTCCTTACCGGCCACTCTTCTGCTGGCCACCATGGCTCCTCACCACCTCCAGCTCACTCTTCAGGGGGCTTCTGCCCAGTCTGGTCACTCAGGCAACTATTTACTCATCTGCCATTCTCATGTCTCTCCTCTCCCCAAAGTCTCTGTCTCCCAGGCTCTGCTCCTTTCTTTTTATCTCTTTTTCCCCCTAAAAGCCAAAGGCTCCACTTTCCCTCTACACACCCTCTAGGTGATACATTCTCTCCTCCAGGGTCCACACCCGGGATCTACAACAAAGTAGAAGCACCCTTATCCTGTTTAGGCCTCTGTACCTCTGTTTTTCAGACATAGTTAATGGTATCAATACCTAAATTTTAATATTGCTCATATTGGGGTCCCAGTTTCAATTCCTGGGGGACTAGGGGTTCACTTGCCTCCCAGTCCCCCCCCCCGGCCCTGTCATGCCCTGCTTTATAAAGAAATAAATAGAAAAGAAATCAGAAAGAAAAAGAGAAAGACTGGATGGTCTCACTTATTGTGGGGTGGAGGGAAAACAAACGAACAGACAAGAAAAAGCTGTGCGTAGCTGCTGGGGGTGTAACTGCTAGAACCGACTAAGCACCCACATGGAGGGGTGAGCCTAGTGCTTACAACTGGCCGCAAGGATGGCCTGGTTACCCAACACTGACCCAGTTAGTGGGCCAGGAAGCGGCTGCTGACACCACAGAGGCTCTCTGAGAACTTGAGATCCTCCCTCCAATGAAGCTGCCTTGGCTGCTGGGGTTTCTGGGCAGAAGCAGTGGAAACAAGCCTGGCCTTTGAGACACACGGGGCCCGGTCCTGGCAGCCACCCGCCTGTGCATGCTCCCGGGAGCCTCCGTTTCCCCCCAGGCTGGCCGGGCGGTGGGCAGGCCAGTCAGAGGAGACGGCACATGGAGCATCTTCTGAAGAGCGGCTGGCGTGCGGTGAACACACGATAATCTCAGTTTCCTTTCCTGGCAAGACCTCCCCTTACCTGACACTCAGGGCACAGGTCACACTCAAGGCGTGGCTGTGCAGTCTGTCCCGAAAGGTCCCGGGACACCACTGCCTGGCATCTCCTCCAATAACATTGCTCGTGCAAGATGTGGTCTGTGTACACAATGGAATATGATTCAGGGGCAAAGGGCACCATCTTGGACTATGTCTTTGGGCCCTTTGGGACCGAACATGGTGACGGGGGTCAGATAACCGCCGCTTGTGGCTTCGAGGACTTTCCGTTTTCCTGGTTAATTTTCCTTGTTCATAAAACCCTGTTGTTGCACTACCTTTGAGTGGCAACTCCCACGCCAGGCGAGACGGATCCGGCAAGAAAGCTGGGTGGCAGAAGCTGCATTTTAAGAGGTTGTCTCCCTGTAGCTTGTTGGCTGACGGCTCCTGCCCCTTTCAACCCGATCTCAGTAAGAACCTGAGGGAACCTGAACGTCAGAAGCCACGTTTTCACTGCGGCTTGTTGGTTGGAGGATTCTGCTCCTTTTTTCACCTGATTTCAGCGTGACTCAACAGAACAGCCCCTGGCGCACTCGCCACTGTGGGCCAATAAATGGGCGCAGCCTCTCTGGAATACTGCAGTGTCCTTGGAGAGCCCTGAAGGCAGCACCCCATGATGGGAGCTCGGCCGCGGGCATTGTCTGCAGCCCATGAGAAGGCTGACCCACAAGCAGCCACCCCCAAGTTCACCCACAAGCAGCCACGCTCCCAAGTTCACGGCTGTGCTGTCCACAGCAGCCACGACAGGACCCCGCTACGTGGCCACCGACGATGACTCAGTCAAGAAACCTTGGGTGGACACAGCTGTTTTCCAAAGGCGAGGCAGAGTCTTTGGGGACAGGATGGATTTCGAGGCTCGACTGATGCTGAGTGAGAGGTCAAAGGTGAAAGAACTACTGGACGTCTTCACTCACTTCTAGACTATAAATAACCAAAACAACCCACCAAAACAGCTCTTAGGCGATGAAGAATATGGTGGTTGGGAGAGAGGGGCACATGGGGAAGTGCCCTGGAGAGTAGGGGTGAGGCTGGAGGAACTCACAGAGAGAGTGGGGGACAAAGGGGAGATCGACGGATCCCGGGCACAGGGGCACAGGGGTGGGCACACACATCTGCACCAGAAGGGCATCTCCGATCTCTAGGGCTTTTAAGAGTTGAGATCAAGAAGACACAGCCTAGAGAAACTGTGGAGTACTACTCAGCCAGCAAAAAGGTCGGCTCATGCCATTTGCAACAACATGGACATTGTTCAGGGAAATAAGTCAGAAGGGGAAACACAGGGTGGTTCCACTTATAGGAGGAACACAGGGAAGCCCAACAAAGGGCTGAAGAAAAAGGAACTTGCAGGCAAATCATAGATCTGAGGCATCCAGCAGGGGAAGGGAAGGGAGAGGGGTCAGAATGGGAGGGGGGAGGAAGAGTCCCAGGAAACCATGGTGACCGTTCCCAGGTGATATTGTGGTGGGAAAGGCATGAGGACTACACCCAGGGGAGGAATCAACATTGCACAATGAACAATAACACAATAAAAAAAATGCAAATCAAAACCACAATGAGATCCCACCTCACACCAGGAAGAATGGCCCACATCCAAAATACGTGCAACAGCAAGTGCTGGCGAGGATGTGGAAAGAAAGGAACACGCTTACACTGCTGGTGGGAATGTGAACTGGTCCAACCACTATGGGAAGCTGTGTGGAGGACCCTCAAGTTAATGAAAATGGAACTACCATTTGACCCAGCAATCGCTCTCTTGGGAATCTACCCAAAGGAGACCTCACTGTGGGTACAAAGGGACACCTGTGCCCAGATGTTTACTGCAGCACCATTTATAATTGCAAGGACATGGAAACAACCCAATGTCCCAAAGCAGATGACTGGATGAAAAAGATGTGGTCTATATGCACAGTGGAATATTACTCATCAATTAAAAGTGACAACTTGGACGATTTTAGGAGAACATGGATGGACTTAGAAGAAATCCTATCAGCGGAAACAAGTCAAAAGGAAAAAGACAGAAACCAAATGGTTTCACTACTATATGGGACATGGGAAAGATAAACAAAAATCCACGATGAAAAGTCAAAACAAGCCAACAACCAAATTAAACTCCACAACTGGGGGAGGGGGGGACAGGGTGGGGACGGTCAGGGAGGGGGGGTGAACCCCGGAGATCACAAAGATGTGAAATTTATATATAAAGAAGTTATTTAATTTCTAAAAAGAATATAAAAATTAAAGGATTTTTTAAAAAATGAACGAGAAGAGATCCGGGCTTCTGCTCCCGCTGGCTGTGACCTCGGGCTGGATCGGGCTTGGCTCAGGTATCTCTGGAGTCCACGCTGATCTGCAGTGGCGCCAGAGGGGCTTGCTGGGGCTGCCTGTGCGCCCGGGTTCATGGCCCCGTTCCCACGGTAACCCCCGATCTGCCGCGTCTGTGTAAGCAGCCTTTCTGGCCCGGTCGGAGGGGAGCTTGTCCTAAAGCCTGAGCAGGCCCAACATCCTGACCAGCCGCTCCCGGCAGGCCCAGGCTCCCCGCCCACCTGCTGCGAGCGGCATGGCCTGCGACCCGAGCCTCCGGGTCTGGGGTCAGGGGCACACTTCTAAAGCACGTGGGCTGGGGTGGTTCCGCCCCGTGACTGGCCGGGGGGCGGGGGGAGCGTGTGGCCGCAGCACGTGGCCGCAGGCCTGGGGAGCCAGAGGGGTGGCCTCCCCCGGTGACGGGTCACCCAGGAAGCAGCTGAGAAGTGTGGGCGGCCGAGCCCTGAGCCCAGCGTCCAGCCTACACGCTGCCTGGAGTCTAGGGACGAGCCGGCTGAACAGAGGGGCAGGGGTGGAGACCTCCGAGGACACAGCGGCCCTGACCACAGCCCGGCCAGGGGCAGAGAGGACAGGGTGCGTGGGAAGGGCTGACGCTGGGCCCGAGAGGGACACAGAGCACTGCGGCCCCTGCTGGGCCGTGGCCAGCTGGTGACCGCACCCCAGGACTGAGAGCGCCTGTGCCTCCATCTCCCAGCGTGAGGACAGGCCCGCCTCGTGGGTGCCCGGGGGCGGCGGCGACCCCCCCGCCGCGGCCTCCACCCGCCTGCACCAGCCAGTCTTGTCCCAAGTTGTGCCAGGCGCATCGGGCACCCATCCGACCCAGGCGAACCCCCTCGGTTCCCAGACACCAGGCCGGCGAGCCCCCAGGAGCCTCCGCTCTTGCCCGGGCTCTCTCTGTTCTCCGCTCATCTTCCGGGTGCCCCTTAAGCACCCCGTCGCGGGGAGCCCTCACGCACGCGCACACCCTCTGGCAGAGTCACGGGCAGGCGCGGCACCCCAGGCCGTGGAGGCTGATGGGCCCAGTCCCTCGTTTCCCCTGGCCCCTCTGCAGAGCTCCTCAGCATCCCTCGTCCCCTCAGAGGCCAGCAGCCGGGGCTTCTGA